>LOJH01028818.1:2778-17622 GCA_001685095.1 Ellobius talpinus | reverse complement strand
CATGAGAGAGGGTTGAAGGGGAGGGGAGAGGAAGGGAGGGGAGCAGAGAAAAAAATGTATAGCTCAATAAAATCAATAAAAAAAATTTAAAAAAGAAAGACGAATGGCAAGGGGATGATAAAAAATGATTTGGAAAGGAATTGTGGGACTGCTCGACTCATTTCTGTATTTGTAAAGTTTTGCTTGTCTCTGGATAAATATGTAAGATGGCCATTATGAGACCAACATTAGGTGGTGACTCCAAGTGTGTCTCTCCAACATCTAAATTCCTCAGATGTTCTCTGTCTCAATTCAAATAATCCATGAGTTAACTCTGCTGGCTTGTTAAGTCCATAAAGCCTTCAAAGCTTCACATATCCCATCAACATTACCAAACTTACATGGACACTATGTGACTTATAAAGAGGCTTTCATTTTCCCCTCCCTAAAACCTTAGACAGCGAAGAAAACAAAGCTCAGTGTGTTTGAGTCACTTGCTCATGTTCTACAGTGGCCTCTGAAATCTACGTTCAGTCTGTCTGACTGTAAAACCCGCATTTCTCAGCTATCGCATAAGAAAACACAGAAGAATTCCCAAGGGTTGTGTTAGAATTGTTCAGCTTATCCATGCAATGCAGAACAACATATTGATTTTTAAAAAATCAATTTCAGAGACTGGAGAGATGACTCGGCATTTAAGAGCACTGGCTGGTTTTCCAGAGGTCCTGAGCAATTCAATTCCCAGCAACCACAGTGTGGCTCACAACCATCTCTAGTTGGATCTGATGCCCTCTTCTGGCATAAAGATGTGCATGCAGATAGGGCACTCACACACACACACAAAAAAAAACTTTAAAAAATCAATTTCAAATATTCAAATATCAGGTTTTTTCTAAAGGAAAATTCAACTTCTGAAAAGTAGAGAAGCCTGACAACAATTAGTTCTTTTCCTCCTACATAGCCTTACTAAGTATTTAGATTATATCTTTGCATTGTAAACTGCTTTCTGTCATCATGATTCAAGTTTTTGTACCTATTTTCAAGAAAAATACAAGCTTTGAATTTAGCAGTTACAAATTACAAAATATACTGTTTCAAACAAATTTTCACTCAGTTCCACTTTTACAATAAAAATGACCAAAAAAAACTTAGAAGGAATATTTTCATTAATTTATGAAATGGGTATATACATGGTTCTAATAAAAAATAAGACAATAAGTAAATTAAACATATTAATTTACTCTAAATAGAAAATATTACAAATTACACAGAGAACTATTGAGTTATATTCTATTTCTATAAAGATGGTATGAACATGATAGAAATATTCAATACAATTCACTTTAATTTTATTGCCCATAAACTTAATTGTTACTTAGTTTAATTTACCTCACTCTTTGAGTTATAATTTTATGTTGTGTACTTGCTGCTGAATTGATTTCCGAAATCAAAAACTAGTCGGTCCTGTTTAAGGGATTCCAGGAAAGGCAGCTCCAAGTCAGGAAGTACCAGTGTGGGAAAGCACAATGCCTTGGGAGCAATGAGTCATAGGCTCTTACTGCTTATTGGTGCATTCTGTGTGACACTCTATCAGATGAGACAGGAAAAAATTTCAGCAAAGTAAAGAAAAACTGACCGAGACAAAAATCTACAACATTCTAGTGGATAAAAAGCTACCAAGCACTGTAAAAACATGATTTCATATAGAGAGGTGGTCTGTGTGGCATTGGTTCTTCATAAACTTGTAGCATTTACATAAAGAACATAAAAACAGCCTTTTGCCTTCTTTGTCATCACTAGAATGCAGTAAGTACAGTATTATAAGTTTTTGTTCTGCTCTAACTAAATACCTGACAAAATTTTTATTGAATACTTTTTTTTTAATTTGGTTCAGTTTGGATGTTCAGTATATGGCGACTTGGATCCACATTTGGCAGGACAATGAGTCAGTAGGCACATAGGATAGGGAAGCTTTTTTTCACTTCATTCTAGACAAGCAGAATGAGAAACAGGAAAATGTCATGGATGAGACACCAAAGTACCTGGCCTCAGTGGCCTACTTCCAGCTATACATCATACCTAAAACTTGTGAAAGTTCTCAAAATCACACCATCAAGTGAGGATCAAGAGTTTAGTGCATGCTTTCTGATGAACACTTTATATGGAAACCACAACACTATAAAAGTGGAAAGAACATCTTACAGGATTTTGTTAATTTAATGTAATTAACAAATGGAAAACTTAAGTTAAACTTTCTTTTCTAGAATACTTGCCCACTGATTTTTTTTTCTATTACTGTAATGGCTAATCTGGGTCAACTTTACACATGTCAACTGAAGGTGTAGGAAGAAATGCCTTCATCAGATTGGTCTGTGTGCATGTCTGTAGGACATTTTACTGATTGCTAAATGGCATACAAGAGTCCAGCCCATGGTGGAGATATCACCCCTAGCCAAGTGAATCTAAACTATTTAAGAAAGCTGGTTGAACAGAGCCAGGAGCAAACAGTAAGATGCATTCCTCTGGGTTTCTACATCAAGTTTATGTCTTGAGTCCTTGCTCCGACTTCTCTCCATGATGGACTACATAGCCTGCAACAGAAAATAAACCCTTGATTTTCATCATCATGTTTATCACAGAAGCAGACACAAAACTAGAGCAATAACTGACTTCATATTTAAACATGTAGACCCTAAGGAGAGGTATATACACACAAGGAAATGGACATTTACTCATTTAAGACAGATACAACAATGCAATTCATGATCTAATAATTTTGTATGTATATAAATATATATAGCTATAAAAGTAGATATGTATGTAGTTGAACAATTGCAGAATATAGAAAACATCTGAAAAAATAAGCAGTAGCTAGGCTTTCATCACCATGACCAATTTACCTGACACAGACAGCATAAAGGAAAAAAATATTTGTTTAACTCACAGTTTCAGAGGGTTCTTTCCATCACCACAAGAAAACTCACATCATGGCAAGCCAGAAAGCAAGGAAAAGTGTTCTCTGGTTTCATCCTTTCTCCCTTTTATTCAATGTAGGTCTCCAACTCACAAAATGGTGGCACCCATATTCGGAATATGACATCTGCTTTCATTTAATCCTTGGGAATCCCATCATTGATGCTCTCACATCTATAGGTATGCCTTAGACTCCTAGGGCACTTGAAATCCAGTAGGGTTGACACTGAAGGTTAACCATGGCACCATGGTTTACATGCAGTAAAAAGTCAAAGTTATACAACATAGATACACTTATTTCTTCCTGCATCTTTCAGTAAATACTTAGTAGGCATCTATAAAATATGCCAAACACTGGGATAAACACTGTGTCCTAGCTACTTTTCTGTTTTCATGACCAAGGCAACGTATAAAAGAAATCATTTAATTGGAGGCTTGTTTACAGTTTCAGAGGGTAAGTTCATGACCATAATGTCAGGGAGCATGGCAGCAGGCAGGCAGGTATGGTTACTGGAGCAGTAGCTGAGAGGTTACAACTAATTCATAAGCCAAAGGCAAGAGAGAGGAGAGAGACAGAGGTAGGGACCTGGAATGGCATGGGCCTCTGAAACCTCAAATTCCAACCCCAGTGATACACCACTTCCAAAAAGGCCATACCCCTTAATTCTTACCAAACAATTCCACCAACTGGGGACAGAGCATTCAAGCATATGAGCCTTTAGGAGCCATGCCATTTAATCCACCGCACTACATTATGAGTAAAGTCAACTAAAATGCATGATTTCATAGTGTTTATAGCAATTCTGGAAGGGACAAAGTATTAGGAAAAAAATACTACAATTTAGTAAATTGGTGGCAACATTTAAGCACATTTTCCAACTATGTTGTTATCATAATTCAGTTTAATCAGAAGCTCTATATTCTAAATGAGGTGTTAGAACCCATGCCAGATTTGAAGAAAGTGGTCCAAAAATTAAGACCATGACTATTAGCTCACTACTGTTCTGGAAGTTCTGTGCATTGGAGAATAATCATCTTGGAGAATTGGGACATAGACATTTTCTGAAGAAGTCTGATGACTACAGTACTATCCACTATGGTGAGGAGGACAGAATTCACCTCTCTTTGCTCTATTAAGTTCATTAAGAGATAGGTTACTCAGATATATGGCAAATGCCCATTGGAGTTGGGGGAGCCTATAAAAAAATAAACAACTCAGTCTAAGAGAGATTAAAGATGAAAATTTGGGGAAGATAGGCCTGGAGCTATAAACTTTGTATTTCTATCAGAGAAGAAACCACTGAATGCACAGTAAAAATACTGCAACTTACAGCAGGTGTTTTGCAAAGCATTAGCTTGCTTGCAGTGTCTTTGGTGGTATCGGGAAGTACACACAGGTGCTTAAAACAAAGCTGCAGTCAAACACAAGATGCAACATGGGTGATTGATAACAAAAAATACCGGGGATCCATTTCACCTTTGATTTCAAAATATTTTTTGGTTGTTGACTATTCAAAATCTTTTCACTTTTGCCAAGCTTTAATCAATACCCGCATTGAATTATACAGCCTCTATACAGAACTGCACTGTTTCAGAAGCTGGGCACTAGAGGACCCCCTACTTTCGGTCCCATCTTGTGACCAGAGGATAGGCCCTTAAACCAAACACTCAATTTGCTGACTTTTTGCTCTTAAACATCTACCCTCGAAAACTGAAAGAATAAATTATTTACCCATTGCATGAGTTCTGTTCTGACAGGTTTTTGAAGTTGCTAAACTTTAATTACAAACTGGTGGTTAGCACACGCATCAAACGGCCCCAAGTCTCACCCTAGCACAGTCCTATTTGAACGAAAGGATAAAAATGTAAGCTAGAAAGCAAAACTTCTACCATGAGTCGTCAAGCAAATGGCTAAAATGCTTATGTACTGGAGCCCTGGTCATTTGGAAGTAAACCTTTGTTGGAAACTGAAGACAATTCGCAACATCTGTGCTGGAGCACATCCATAGGGTGCACAGCAGCTCAGAATATTGCATGCAGTGCGGACTGACTCGCCAACCAAAGGCTGCTTCCTTCCCTGTGTGTATGCCTCCAATTAAGTTAGTCTTTTTGGCTCTTATATTTCAGGATCTGTCCTAAGCCCTCTGCAAGTTAGAACATTTAACATACACAATAGTGAAACAGAAACTTTATTTTACAGCTAATCCATCCTCAGTCTCTGGTTTACGTAGAGACTGATGTCAATCACTCATGCTCGCTCCTCCCTAGTTCTAGTGAAGAGAGAATCTGGTGAAACAAGGAGACATGAGACATCCACTCTCTTGACAGAGGCCTAATCACCCCCCCACCTACAGTCACTGTGAAAGTATTGGAGAAATTAGTGTCCCCCGTTTACAATGGTTTCTTTCTTTTCTGTTATCAGTAATGGAAAGGGGGTAGGAACAACATAGCTTCTTATGAATAGGTACAATTTAATGTCTCACTTTAGTTTTTAAACCAAACCTTACCACAGGCACGTATAAGGGCACAATATAGTATTTACAGCATTTGGTGCACATAATCCAAGAATCAATTGGAGGGGTCTTCGAACCCCAGCGAGGCTTTAATTTGAAACTAAAGCCAAAACAAACAGAACTTCCTTCTACCTCCTGCTAAATCTCAATCTTGGCACCCACCACCGAAGAGCATGGGTTACAGACATTCCCCTCCAGGGTCCCAAGCACAAGTGGTGCTGACGTGGTTCTTTAAGAGCCCAGAGGTACTCAACACTGCCTCGTAACCAAAGATCATCATGAGCCAATGGTGCTGGAGTTCACTGTCCTGTCGTGGTTAAGGACACAGACGTGGGAGTAAGCAAAGCAAAAGCAAGCATTATCAAGGAAAATTAGAAAAGAGAAACTCCCAAAAGTTGCGAAGGGTCCCCAAGTGGGAAAACTGCAGTGCTCCTCTAAGAAGGGGCGGAACTGACTGTGGCTAGGCTGTTTATCCAGAGCCTTTTTATATGGCTTGCACAAGAAACGAGACAATAACTGAGGCCATTTCTATAAATTTGTTTACTCACTGCGCTTTTCTTAGGTCAGAAAAATCACGAACTCTCTGCATTTTCTTCTGATGCAATCAGGGAGATGATCATGGGCTTTTAGCAAGCTGCTCACCCAGTTGGGGGTAGCGAAGGCCCCTTCTGTCCCTCTCTGACTACTGCTTTATCATCTGATATCATGGTGATCTAACCATCAGCTCGGGCTGGCATTACTGCCAGTATTACAGGCATATTATTTTGCTAGTTGTTAATCAAATTATGTTCTTTGTTCTCAGATTCAAGCAGCTAGTTTATAGTTTCCCTACAACAAGGAATAAAGTCCAGCCACAACTACCAAGATGTAGCTGTAATTTTCCTGAATGGCCTCCCATTTGACTCATTTATGGGGTAGTCTGTGATGCTAGAATAAGTAGAGACTTTTTAGAAACTTCTTATAATTTAGTCCATAACAAATCACACAATTTAGTCTGCTGTTTTAGAATCAAGGACACTACAAAATAGCTCACAAAAATAACTAACTTGGGCTCATAGGGGTTCACAAGAACTGAACCCACAACCAGGGAGCATGCACAGGACTGACCTAGGCACGCTACATATATGTACAATTGTAGAGCTTGGTTTCTTGTGGGACTCCTAACAGTTGTAGCAGGGGTTGTCTCTGACTCTTTTACTAGCTTTTGGGACCCTAATCCTTATACTGGGTCACCTTACCCAGCCTTAATATAGGGAAGTGCTTAGTCTTACTGCAACTTGATATGCTGTTTTGTTGATACTCATAGAAGACCTGCCCTTTCCTTTCCTAAACAGAAATGGAGGAAGAGTGGACTGGGAAGTAGGAAAGGGTGAAGGGACTGCGAGGTGAGGAGAGAGGGGAAATTGCAGCTGGAATGGAAAATAAACACACACACAGACATATATGTACATATGTACACACACACATATTAAAAAGAATCTATGAAAAGACAATAGAGCTTTGCCCATGTTCCTCAGGAAAGCTGGGGGCAGTGAAGGCAGCCAGAACTGTTTTCCCAGAGCCCTTTCCTTGTTCTCATCTGCTCAGCTTGATTATCTCACACCCAATGCAAACCCTTTTATTTCCCATCCCTACTGTTCCTGACCAGACCTTACAGTTTTAATACTAACATCCTTTGGACCTTAATGTTTGTCCTCATTGCATGGGTGTTGTAGATTGAAGCTGGCCTCAAACAGTCAAGTCAGCAGCTTAAGACAATGATGGAAATGGAGATGTAGCTTCCAGAAATCAGGTACTGTGCACTTGTTTACTTTGCTGTCTCTAAGAATTTGCCAAAAAAGAAAAAGAAAGGAAAAAACTCCACATAATTTTCTTACTTTTTAAATATTCTTTTTATTTTTGTAATTTTAATGGTTTGTGCACATTGGGTGCAGTACCTGTAGACGCCAGAAGAGGGTTCTGATCCCCTGAAACTGATGTTACAGGGAGTTATGAGTCTATCAACCTGGGTACTAGGAATAGAATCAGGGTGTTCTGACAGAGTGTACATGCTCTTGGTCACTGACTCGCCCCAGCCTCTATTTCTTACTTAAATAGCTTTCTAACATAGTTGCCTACTGGATTCACTTTTCAAAGTTTAAAAAGTCCAAATGGACACTCCACGATCAACTAAACAGGATTGTTCAGAGCAAAAGCAATTTTTGTAAAATTATGTGCATGCATGTGTATGGGTGTGGGTGTACACATGTGAGTGCAGTTGCCTGTGAGGCAGAAGTGACTGCTGGGTCCCCTGGAGGTGGAGTTAGAGTTGTTGCTGTAAAATACATTCTTTCTTGTGAGCCTCCTCCCATGTGTGCTGTGAACAGAACGCGGGTCCTCTGGAAGAGCATTGCACACCCTTAACTGCTGAGCCATCTCTCCAGCCCCCAAAAGTTGTCTAGGAATTTACAATGTGCAATCTGGGCAGAGAACAACTTTATAAACTCAGCTACCTCATAATGTAAGCAGTCATAATTAGCATTTTGAGTGACTACTTTATGCTGGGCAATTCACATAATCATGACTATAACTCTGAAGTAGATATGTTAGTCATAGAATATCACAGGTGTGAAAAGTAGGGCTTGGACAGGCTGAGACAGACCCAGCATTACTAACTTATCATTCTGTGTCCCGAGCCGAACAGTTCATACACACCATGATACTCACCCTGGCCCAGCAATGGTTCCTGTAAAATACATTCTTTCTTTCATAGGGCAAACAAAACAGGTCATCGATACTCAAAGAGTTCATCCCAGCATTCCTTAAAGACCACATAAATTTCTTCCATGGAAGTTGAGAATAAGTTTCTGAAAACTTTTAAAGATTTTGGGAAGTGAGCATTACAGAGTAATAAATAAATATTCTGAGATGACTATTTTGTCAAGCAGTTAAGTCAGTCTACCTCCTTTGAATAAATAAGCTTTAAGTTTTGGAACAGACATCTTGGCTACTTTGAGACAGAATCAGAAAAGGCAGAATCTAGGAAACAGGCAATGGATAGTACAGACAGGTAGCCTGGGGGATCGCTGATGTTCACAAACATGACAAGCTAAAAGAATGAGAACAGAAGGCTGGTCAGCTGGGAGAGTCCAAAAGCTGCAAGACAGGTGGGGTGAAGTCCACACCCTGTGCCACCAACACTGAGTCAGCAGATAAAAGGCGACCAATTATTCAGTAATGCAAACATCTTAAAAGTAAACACAAAGCAAATAGTCTCTATTTCATATTCCTAAACCTCTTCAACCATAAAGTAATATAAGCCGGATCTTGTTTTATAGACGTTTGTTGAAAGTATATATTTGTATCTCAGAAAAACCTATTAATTCACTGAACAGCAAAAAGTCTGATACTGAGGTTAGTTGCTATGGTAACTTCTCTAAGGTAAATAAGCCATTGTTATTCTTTATGGAATGTGTGATTTTCCATCATTCATCATCACATAATGAACTTACAGGACACTGGCACTTAACTGCAATTTAAGCCAAGGAAAGAGTCCTCTCGTTAGAACACGTGAACAAAGGGAAAAGAATTTCTACACAGAAATAAGACCCCCCTTGCTTCACTCCTTTTCTGAGTCATTATTCCCTTACAACAGCTGAAATGAGGACAAAAGGCCCCACCCATTTATCAGGTCAGAGCTGTATCCTGCTTGTAAAATACCAGTCTATACCTTCAGAGCTAATTAGCTAGGAAGCTCCAAAGAGAAGCTTTGCAACCCAAAAATTTAAAGAAGTTTGCATTTGAATTGTAAATTTACATGAAGATTAAGCATTGAAATGCCCTCATACTAAACTGGATGTGTAAGTTTTAAGACGTGTGTGTGTGTGTGTGTGTGTGTGTGTGTGTGTGTGTGTGTGTGTGATAAGTTGAGTGTGGGAATTCCTGTGCTATGACACTTGGAGGAAGATAGGGGACAATTTCTGGAAGTCAAATCTTTTCTTACATCATGGGTTCCAGGGATTGAACTCAGGTCATGAGACTGGTGCATGCAAGAGCTTTAACCTGCTGAGTGTTCTGGCTAGCACCTGATAGATACAAATTTTAACAGTACTAACATGAAATTTGGTGTTGGTATGAAAACTCCAATTTGGTATACAGTCAGGTCATTCTTCTGTCACATGACTTAAATGAGTTTACCTGTGATGAGTTCCTAACCACAAATATACCAATATTGAGACTAATTACCATATGAATAGATAGCACACTGGGAGGGATATCCGAAAAAAACAGATTCTAGAATTATTCTGTCTTCTATTATAGAAATTTCAGTGTTTTCATGATTATCCTTAAATTTGGCTGAAACACAGAAGATATTTACCCATACCATTTAATTATTAAAGCTTTAAAGTGAACTTCTTAAGTTACTGTAAAATATGTTCCAGAAAACCAGGAATTAATATCACCTTGAAGGTTGCTTTGAAAAGACTGCATGGAAAGATTACTAGGATTTACCTTAGATTGGTCAAAATTGCTATCAGCAATTTCATACAGTTCAACTGGGAAGAAAAACTGCTACCATATCCTATGACCTAGCAAGCCCTATTGCATAGACAAAAAGCTGCTGCAGAAGAGGATGTCCTCAAGTCTGCCACATGCATAACATGATCAACATACAGACGAAAGGGACCAGCTCTCCACGCTCAAAGGTGCTACTGGTGAGCAGGAATCCTGACTGAGTCCAATCCTGACTTCAATGCCACAATGCATGTTAAAGCCACAGAGAACTGGGGGTGAGAGCCGGAAGAGTGAAATAACATCTTCACACAAAAAGCAGCTGCCAAAGATTTCCAAATGGTACCCCCAAATGGTCTTTGTTCATTTTTATCATGTCTACTTCCTAAAGACATTAAATGAAAAACTAGCCACATCAAATATGAAGAGATCCCAGACCTAGTTCAGAAACATGATTCATTGAAGACACTTGGTTTTCTAATCAGGAAAGGGCTTTTTTTTTTATCCAGTTGCCGCAATAGACTGCAGTGTTTGAACAGCATCCCCTATAGGCTCACATCTCTAAGCACTGGTCCCTGCCCGTGTCTGGAAAGGTAATGAAACCTTCAGGAGCTGGTGCCTGCTGGAGGAAGCACTACTATGACAGGCGGGTGGGCTTTGGTTTGCAGCCTTACCTTTCAGTTCATTCTCCCTCTGCGTTTCCTGTTTGCAGCCGAAGAAGTGATTTCTCAGCCTCCTGCTCCAGTAGCCTTCTGCCATTATTGACTCTGCCTCTAAACTGTAAGCCAAAATATACTTCTGCCCTAAAATTCTTTGGTCATGGTCAACAAAAAGTAGCTAATATACAGACTCAAACACATGTATAATTCATCTCCTACAGTCATCCACGAAGATCCCCATTTTTAAGCCCAACATGCTGAGACCTAAAGCAATTTACACACTACACAATTTTCTTTTTTTTATTTTTCTAAAAAAAGACAGATTTAGGATTTGGTAAGAAATTACTGAGTTACATTTTTTTTTAAATCTGTGAAATGCTACAATAATGGAGTAAATAAATAAGATTTTTAAAGTTCAATGTTTACAGACATATTATAAAAAAATGACTGAATCAGAAGACATTAGATAATGTTGATCCACACCAGGAAGGAATTTGGGCAAGGAAAGGCACATCATTTCACCACAAGAAATAAAGACCACAGTTGGAAGTTAGTGGGTAGCCAGAGCTTTAGGTCTTGTGGTGGTGGAACCCCCAGCTCTGGGGGTCCCTATTGGTAGGACCTCCCATATAGTACTTAGCTGAAAAAAAGCAGTTGGGGAATTGACTGTGATTCTTCTCTGATAAAAAGAAAGTACTCTTTAATAAGCCTGGTGTGTGGAGGGGAAGCAGCAAAAATTTACAATGGTTTGGTGGCACTGAAATCCTAATGAATTTCAGATTTTTTTAAAAAAAGTATAATGTAGCAAGATTAAACAGTTTTTTCATTGAATTGAAATTTTGCAGTTAAAAGCTACAATTTCAAGTAAACATCATTTTTCACTTTTTTTTCTTGTAGACAATCACAGTATAAACAGCTGCCATATTTTATCTCAGATGAAGCAATGTACCAAAGTTTCAGGACAAGGATGCTAAAAGTAATTTCCCAATTTTATGTTCACTCATCTTTAGGAACACTGGTTCTGCTAGCTGACTGGTATCAACAACAGGAAAGTAAACATGAAGTTTCGACAGTGATAACAGATCTCACAGAGAAAATAGTTTCTAGTTCAACACAGTTCCTACACTACTGAACTTAGCAGACATCAGCAGGCCCTGTGATGGGTCAGTTTTCCATTGTCAATGCTCTTTCACAAAGCTGGGTTGCATCTCTACAGTTCTTTCTGTCTGAACAGTCTGGTAAAAAGACTGAATCACTCAAAGGAAGCCACATATATTTTAAGTGGTATTTACTGTGCATTTAGTGGCACTGTATATAAACAAAAGGGACTTTTAGGATAAAATGGCATATCCACAAAAATAAAATTTAAAGACAATTGAGAGGGCGGCAAGGGAAAACCTCAATAGTAAAAAAATTATTAAAAACAGCAATCATCAAGCAGGCTGCTGCCCATTCATGCCACGCGATAGGCCTTCATTAAGGTGTACTCTTTCCGGTTGGTGTGCGCAGCCCAAATGAAGAGAGCAGATGCCATGAACTGTAAGGGAGCCGAGACGCAGGCCAGGCAGAAGGACCATCCAAATTCTCCGGATACATTCTCGGGCAGCCCTAGTTTCTGGTGGAGTAGTTCAATGCCAGCAACATAACAACTCACAGTGCCCAGTGTACACAAACCTTAGGAAGAAAGTGAGAGAAATCAAAACGTGGCTGCACAACAGCACAGACAGAAGCAAGCGTCTCAAAAATCTGACAGTACAATGGCATGTGAATGTTCACAAGTTACAATTCCAATCCCTAAGAAGACAGGAGAATCCAAAGAACCAACTAACCCACCTGCAAGGAGATGGAGGATGCCCGTGGCAATGGTGGGATACAGGCTGCGGCAGATACAGGCACAAAGTCCAATCAGAGCCCCGAAGCACATCAAACCCAAGCTAACGAAAGGTAAAAGAAACTGGCAACGCCAAAGATCTAGTTTTAAAAAGGATTAAAAAAAATCATTTCAGACCATTTTCCTGCATTCATATCCTAAGGGATTAACTAGAGCTTTTCTCGGAGGGTGAGAAATGAGTATTTTAATATGAAGGCCTTATTATTCAAAAGGATTTCAATTTTGTCCTGAAAACAAATAAAGGGCCACTAAGGCAGTTAAATTACCATGCAATGTTTGCTATTCACATGCTTGAATTAATCGTCCCAAAAACCTACACTATTGGTTGCTACTACTATTTGAGTTTTTTTGTAACTGAAGGAACTAAAACCAGCGACATTAGTAACTTATACAAATGAAGAACAGTGAAGAATCAAGATTTAAGAATTGTAGAACATCGTTTCCTTCTATAGACAGACAGAATATAAGTGTTTGCATGATCAAAGGCAGGTGATAGCAAGAAAATAAACAGTGAGTACAAAAGAGGGCACAGTGGACACGGAGTGTATCGGGCTTAGTGGTAGATGTAAATCCCATAAGTTCTCCTTTGTACTCATTTTGTTTTCTAGAACAGCATACAAGTCTTTATTTGTAAATATTATGCCTTTCCTTAAAACTCTGCTCCCAAATATACTCCTTTCTCTCATTCTCACTACAAGGTTGAATAACTTCAAGGATTCCTTTGAAAACACCATCCTGAAAACTGTTGCTCAAGTCTGAAGATGCCATCTCATTGGCAGTCTAACTATCAAGGAACGGAATGTGTGTGATACTGTTTGGTTTTTCCATCTACTCTTTGACTACTACTACTTAGGATTGGAAGGGTCTTGTCAACAGGCCTGATACTGAGCCCTTGAGAGCTTGGGCAACTTCTACAGATATGCTCATGTGGGCTCAGGCAATGGGAGTGGACATGTCAAACACTGAAGTTTATTCTGTAAGCCCAATAAATTTCCCCTTATTTGGGACCACTAAAACCATCTTTTGGAAAACAGGACTCACCCTCCACTCTATTAGCTCCCTCAAAGGCAAATTAATTGAAGTTTACTAAGTGTGTTTCTGACCTCCAAATAATATTAGCCATGGAACAGAGCTTCTTGGATGCTGCTGGGGAAGTCACTTAATGCTGACACTGTGCACTAACATTCTAGAAACAGAGTTCAATCAAACACATATTCTTCCAACTGTCCTGCTAAGAGCCAAGTACTCACAGGTCCGAAGCAGATCAATTCCACTATTGTGGTTCCCAGGATCAACATATTTCTCCATGAACTGTTCATTTAGTGTGAAACTCATGCATTTTGTAACCACGTCAAATGACTCTGGAAAAAAACAATGACTGCAGGTTATTTTCATAAAAAACATGCCATAATAATCTCTTTTGGTAATTATCTTTTGAAGTCAAAGGTGATGCAGAAGACATTCCCCAGGACATACATAATCTCTGGCCCCCAGTGACACATAGATCACTCTGTTGCCATCTCTGAGTCTCATTGATTTAGACACAGGAAAAAAAAGGTAACAGTTAGAAGGTATGTTAGTAACGAAGAAGGCATATTAGAAGACTAGGAAATATGGACAGGAACACAAATTCTGAAGAATTCTGATCTTCTCCCCTAAACTTATTATGCCAGCCATAGTCCTCAAGAGGTGACACATGTCAACTTCTCTAGGTTCTCAGACAAGAAATTTCAGTCATTCTTATCCATATACATTACAACAGAAAATCCTTAAAACAGCTCTTCCTTCTAAATATATGAAATCTCCTGATACAACCCAAGTTGCTATGCTGGTCTGATTTACAATGATCTCTCACCTGCGTTACAACAGCCTACTAACTGATCCAGAGCTGACAGCCCTGCACAGGGTTCCTGTGTACAGACATCACCCAGAGTGAACAGGACAGGTCTCTCTTCTGTTCAGTGTCCTTCCTCTCAATGCCTCTCTAGAGTCTGCAAGGTGTTTAGAAAACCTAGTGTCCTGTTCCCACCTTCCCAGCATATGCTTCTGTGTCCTCTAAGTAGAACTGGAGGTTTTACAATAAACATGTGCTCCCTTGCTTTGCATGTTACTTCTATTTTGCATACATGGTATAAGATCATCTTTTTAGTATATGGTAACTCAAGTGTATTCTGCTAGATATGATTGTTGCATGGAGGGGCCCGCTTGTTCTTTCCGGCCGCCCGGATAGCTTAGCCCCAAAATAACAACACAGAAACTGTATTAATTAAATTACTGTTTGTCCCATTAGCTGTAGCCTCTTATTGGCTAACTCTCACATCTTGATTTAACCCATTTC
>LOJH01028817.1:422-17623 GCA_001685095.1 Ellobius talpinus | reverse complement strand
GAGCTAGTTCCAAGACAGGCTCCAAAGCTACAGAGAAACCTTGTCTCAAAAAAACTGAAAAAGAATATTATTATCTATGGGTCTCAAATTTACATATTGGGACCATTTACTTAAAAAAATAGATTTGGGACTGCAGAGATGGCTCAGCAGTTAAGAGTACTTCCAGGAAGTACTCTTCTGAGTACTGACCTGAATTCAGTTCCCGGCATCCCCATGGAGTGGTTCACAGCCTCCAAAAACTCAGCAGGGGATCCAACGCCCTCTTCTGGGTCTGTGGGGGAACTCCACTCACACACACATACACTAATAGAGACATATATGCACAAACACAGCACCGAGTTAAAATATATAAATTTGAGGCTGGGTATGGTGGCACACACCTTTAATTCGCAGTGCTTGGGAGGCAAAACAGGCAGCCCTATGAGTTCAAGACCAGTTTGGTCTACATATCAACTTCCAGGACAGCCAGGGCTCTGTAGAGAGACTCTATTAAAAAAAAAAGATTTTTCCTTTTTCCCAGTGCTGCATATTAAGGTTAGAGCCTTGTGAGCCATGTAGTACTGGCCCACACCTTTAGTCCAGCCTGGTCTACAAGAGTGAGTTCCAGGAGAGCCAGGGATACACAGAGAAACCCTGTCTCAAAAAACCCCAAATAAACAAACAAACAAATAAAATGAGAGCCTCGCACATGCTGGGCGAGCTTCTTAGCCGACTGTTACATTTTTGAGGCAAGGTCATTAGGTTGTCAAAGTCGGTCTTGAAATCATTTTTTTAATTGTTTTTATCGAACTATACATTTTTCTCCCCTCCTCTCCTCTCTTCCTCCCCTCTCCAATGACTCCCATGCTCCCAATTTACTCAGGAGATCTTGTCTTTTTCACCTTCCTGTGTAGATCCATTGAACTCACTTTGTAACCTTAGGCGGACCTTAAACTTTTGATTCTCTTGCCACAGCCTTTTGAGGAGTTAGGATCACAGATTTGTAGCACCAGGCCTATTAGATTTTACTCCCAGTCTGGTAATTTAACTCTTGTGGGGTCTCTTGTACACTGCAGTCTATCTTACTGTACCTGCACTTTCTATCCACTAGGTGGCAAAATATCACCCTCTCCTCAGTGGTGACAACTGAAAACCTTTCCAGACTTGAACAAGCTAAGAACGTGTGGAACAAGCTTAGAATAGATGCTCTTCTCTCTTATTCCTCTAACAGGAGTTAAGCAAAACAGAGAAAGGGCTGGGGAGATGGTTTGACCGTTAAGAGTATTTACTGCTCTTGCAGAAGACGTGGGTTTGGGTCCCCATACCAGAGGACTTGGGTTGGCAGCCTGCACCAGTAACTCCAGTTCCAGGGGATCCAGTGCTCTCGTCTGGCCTCCATGTGATAAACATAAACTTATGCAGACAGACAGACACATATGTGCACATGCATACCTGCACACACACACATATCCTTAGGAACAAAACACACATGCCTAAGCTTTATTTATTGCTGCCTTTATTGTGTTAGCAGGAAAATCAAGACATTTTTGTGAAAATTTAAATCCACAACATACAACACAAAGATCTACAAACAGAAGATGTCCTGCCAGGTGTGCTGCACACACCTTTAATCATAACACTCAGGAGCCTAATGTAGGTATTATCTCTGGTCAGTTTGAAGCCATCTGGTCTATGCAGTGGGTTCCAGGACAGTCAGGGCTTTGTAGAGACCCTGTCTTTAAAAAACAAAAGCAAAAAAACCCCAGCAAAACAAATTGTGCCTTAATTATCATTTCTCACCTTTAGTCAGTAAAGATCATTTGTCTTTAACAAAGTCAAAAAGAAATCCCCCACATCAAGCACACATTAAAACCCGGTGAAATTAGCATTCTCTTTCCAACCTCTTGCATTCATTAACCACTTCATAAGTGCACAAAGGCTGGTGAGTTTTATGGTGTGTGTCTGTGTATGCATGATGTGTGTGAGGGCACACATGCCATGGCACATGTGTGGAGCTAGGGGAACAACTTGGAAAAGTAGGTCCTGTCTTCACACCTTTATGTGGGTTCTGGGGACCAAAATCAGGTCACTGGGCATGTGCGGTCAGTGCCTTGACCTGCTGAGTCATCACATCAGCCTGTATTCTGTATGGTCCCTAAGTCTTTAAAATTTGGGAGACATGGGACCAGGAAGATGGCCTGGCAAGAGCGTGGGATCTGAGCTCGATCAGCCAGACCCACACGCAGTGGGAAAGAAGAAAGGCTCCTGTAAGTTGTTCTCTGCCCTCCCCACTGTTCCGTGGCACACACTCGTGTGTATGCATGAGCATAGAAAGAAGTGTAATAAAAAATAAAATTTAGATGTCAAAATAAATGCTACTTGGTTTTAAGATACTGTATGGTTCTTTTGTTTGTTTGTTTTCTAGAGACAAGTGTTCTCTGTAACAGTCCTGAAACTCACTTGTTAGACCAGGCTGGCCTCGAACTCACAGAGATCCATCTGCCTCTGCCTCCCCAGTGCTGGGATTAAAGGTGTGGGCCATGCATATTAATTATCAAGTTAAATACACGGCAAGAGCATGACCTCACTCTTGAAGGATGCCTCAATAACTGTTTATTTGCATTACTGCTTTCCTTGCTATGATCACATGCTTCACAGAGACAATTTAGAGAGCAGGGGTTTATTTCAGCCGGTGTCATGGTGCTGAAGGCAATGTGACATTCATGGAGGCGGAGACCTGAGGCAGCCTGCTTACATCTCCTCAGACTAGAAAACAGAATTCTTCTGGAACAGAGGTGGGACTCAATCCCTCAAGACCCGCCTGTGCCAGCAACCCACTTTTTCTAGCTAAAGCCTGCCCCTCAGTTTTCACAACCTGCCAAAACAGTGCTACCAGCTATGGACCATGTGCAGAAGTCCTACATTCGAACCATAACGATGTCTAATTAGGTACCCCTGAATTAATTCCTGCCCAGAGTCTAAGAGACCCAGGACTCAATCATCAGGAAACTTGCTAACACGTGGGGCAGTTAAAAGACAGGAGAACCGGGAGGCAGTGGTGGCACATGCCTTTAATCCCAGCACTCAGGAGGCAAAGGCAGGCAGATCTGGGAGTTCAAGGCCAGCCTGGTCTACAGAGTGAATTCCAGGACAGCCAGGGCTATTACATAGAGAAACCTTGCCTCGGAAAACCAAAAACAACAACACAACAAAAAAGGCAACAGCAGGAGACCCCTTTTTAAATGTTTAAGCTAATAAGACAGAAAGGACAACCATTGTGAGAGCATTTATCTTAGTAACAAGGTTGTTAATACTTCATACATTTCATACATGGCTTGCTGTGCAGTTTGAGGACTGGCAGAAGAGCCCACAACACGCGTGACACAGGCAACACCTCGCTGTCCCGTTCACAGGCACACCCCTTCTGCTTTAGGCAAGTTCAGGCGACCCTCACAAGTCAAGCAGCTCTACAAACGGGCAGTCAGGCTCGCGTCCACTGCAAAGTTCTCAGGGTACACGTGCTTATTTGACAGGAGAGACACATAGAGCTCATAGAGATGGAGATTGCGGGGCACCATTCGGTTAACTACTTTGGCTTCCTTCAAGATCTCTTCAGTCTTTTTGTCAGTAGACATTGGATTTTCTAAGAAATCTGCGTCTTTCACGTACAGTTCATCTCCTGAAAAACAGTAAAACTTCATTTCCACAAACACTGCCTCATAAATTACCCCAATATATTAATGACATAAACCAGTGTCTTTTGTATGTATTTCATGTTGAAGCTTAGTTTTTCTTTTTGCTACTTTTAATTTACCTTTAAATTTATTATTAATCCATGGTATGTGTGTGTGCACTGCCTGATACTGGGAACCGAATCCAGATCCTCTGATTATTATTAATCCATGTATGTGTACTGCCTGACGTGGGTATAGGGAACTGAACCAGATCCTGTGATTATTGTTAGTCCATGGTGTGTGTGTGTGTGTATGTGTGTTGCGAGCGCACGCGCATATGTGTAGTGTCCGACATGGGTGCTGGGAACCAAACCCAGATCCAGCAGCATAGCCTCGAACCGCTGAGACTCTTTCTTACCCAGTTTCAGGTTTTTATTAAATTTGAGAGAGAAAGAAAAAGGGAGAGAGAGGTGTGTGTACGCTCATGCATGTGTACACATGCGGGTATGTGTATTCACGCAAGTAGAGGTCAGAGACCAGCCTGCCAGAGTTGGGTCTCCACCAAGTGAGCATGCGCGATTACAGGAAAGTGAGACCTCATGGAGGCCAGAGGACAACTTCAGGGATTGTTCCTCCAGAACTTTCCACCTTTCGTTTCAGATGGGGTTTCTTACTGGCCTGGAACATCACCAGCTAGGCCATCTCTCCAGCCACTAGCAGTTTTCCTATAAGGAGCCATGGACTCTAACCTGAAAAACCTATGACGCAGCTAGGTCAGGCCAACTCCATGGTTCCCTGATCCCTGAATCAAAACCTAAGGTGGAGCCAGCTGGTGGTGGCGCACGCCTTTAGTCCTAGCACTCGGGAGATAGAGGCAGGCAGATCTGTGTGAGTTCAAGGCCAGCCTGCTCAACAGAGCTAGTTCCCAGATGGCTAGGGCTGTTACACAGAGAAACTTCCATAGATCTGCCTGTCTCTGCCTCCCACCTGCCATTACAATGCTGGGGTTACAGGTGCCTGCCACCATGCCTGGCTCTTCGTCCTGGTTCAGGGGATTCAAACTCTTGGTAGGATTTTAATATCCCTAACTCATGCCTACCCCTAAGACAAGCATTTTCTTGGGGCACATCACAATGGATGGCTATAAGTGTTTCTGTTGTGAACTATAATTATTTTATCACATATTTCAGCAGCACTGGGAATAAAAACCGAGGCCTTGATGCAAGATAGGCAAGTACTCCAAGTCACATGCCCAGCCATGAGCCCTGTAAGTTCTGGATTACTTCATGACTCTCTTTAGCCTATTAAATATAATGCTGGTCTTAATAACACTTTCTATGTTTTGATAGTTAATAAAATAGTTTGATAAAGTTAATCTGTCTTTCTCAATCATTCTCCATCTTAGGTGTTTCAGGATTTATTTATTTATTTATTTGTTTGTTTATTTTGGTTTTTTTGAGACTGCTTTTCTCTGTGTAACAGCCCTAGCCATCTGGGAACTAGCTCTGTTGAGCAGGCTGGCCTTGAACTCACACAGATCTGCCTGCCTCTATCTCCCGAGTGCTAGGACTAAAGGCGTGCGCCACCACCAGCTGGCTCCACCTTAGGTTTTGATTCAGGGATCAGGGAACCATGGAGTTGGCCTGACCTAGCTGCGTCATAGGTTTTTCAGGTTAGAGTCCATGGCTCCTTACAGGAAAACTGCTAGTGGCTGGAGGGATGGCTCAGGGGTTAGGAAAACTAAGTGCTCTTCTGAGCACCCGGGCTCAGTTCCTAGTACCCACATTTGCAGCTCATTACCACGTGTGACTCCAGGTCCAGGGGATCTGATGTCCTCTTCTGACCTCTGCAGAAACTAGGCACACAGATGCTGTGCATACATACATACACGTAGGCAACACTCATATACCCGGTAAAAATAAGTCTTTTTTTTTCAAAGCTGCTAACCTGTCCCTCTGTAGGGTGAGTTACAAATCTCATCGGTATTATCTGAAACTGAAGAGGCAGATATGAAATATAACAGTCACATAGTGCCTGCCTGCTACCACACGAATCAGTGTCTGCCAAACTGTAACTGACCATCAACAAATCTCCTGATTCAAATGAGCTAACTGTTCACAAGTTCTCATAATTGAAATGAAAATGTAAAAGTGACTTGGGGCCAGCCCGGTCTACAGAGTGAGTTCCTGGACAGCCAGGGCTAAGCAGAGAAACCCTGTCTCGAAAACTATAGTAAAAGTGAGATAGCGCATGAGAAAAGCATTTTGTCCATGCCTAGGAAACATATATGCAAACCCTAGTCATATAAACATGGGTTTCTGCACACTGACACACCCTTGATCCCAGCACAGGGGTGATGAGGACAGGAGAATTATAAGTTCGAGGCTAGCCTGGGATACACAGGAGATCTATACTTAAACATTGCCTCAAAAATAAATAAATAAATAAATAAAACCACTATGTGTCCTACAGTTAGCTTTAATTCTCAAAAAACCATACTTCCTATGGTCACCTGAGAAAGAGTCTTAATTGAAGGACTGCCTAGATCATATTGGCCTGTGGAGGATTATCCTGCATGTTATTTGATGTAGATGAGGCCAAGCCCACTGTGAGCAGCACCATCCCTTAGTCAGGGAGCTCCAGATGGAATAATAAAGCTAGCTAACCAGAGTACTTTGTGAGCCAGCTAGTAAGTTGAATTCTCCAGGGTCCCTGATGTTCCTCTCTGGCTGTGAAGCACGTTCCTTGGTTGAAAGCAATGCTAGGTGTAATGCTTGAAAGCCTGTCTTCAGGTTTCTCCCTTCGCCTCTCTAAATGATGAACCATAACCCATAATCCGAAATAAACCCCTACTTCCCCAAAGTTGCTTTTGGTCATGATATTTGTCATAGGAACAGAACGAAACTAGATAATCTGTGCATTTTAGGACTTTGCCCTTCTTTGAATTAATATTCCACCGAGCATGGCAAACCTCTTGATATTTCAAAGCTTATGTCTAAGAACCACACAGCTAAATTACAAAAAAAGAAAAAAAGTTTAAAAAACAAAAACCTCAATAGTTTAAAGAAGCTTATGATTTTGTGTTGGATTGCATGTTAATTATCAGGGGATACATGTCGACTGTAAGCCAGATGTTGGCCACACCCACAGGCATAGGCTGTGAAACAGGCTATTACCCCCACCTCTGCTGGCAGCCTGGCTGGAGCAAATGTGGACACTAACGAGAGCACCGGCACTTCCCCACCTCACCTGGAAAGAGCATGATGGAGCCATCAGCAGTGGAAAGGATTATTGGCAGCCATTTCTCAGTTATGTTGAAGGGGCGAGCTGAGGAAAAGCTGTACAGAGCGGAGAGAGAGGCGAAAGTTTCAAGTCTTCTCATCTCATAGAACTGTGGTGGTGCCAGCCAGATTTCTTTGGACAGGAAACACTCCGTTGCCTCTGATGGAGACAACCACTGTAGGAGACAGAGGAAGCAGCTTTGTGAGTTTTCCCCCACCACCGGCCAGGTCTGAGGTTGCTAGATGGGCATACGAGATCCACCTGATGGGAAAACTAACGTATCAGGAGGCCTTGCTAGATCTCTCAGGGAACCTGAGGACATTCTTGGCGCTGCCAAGTCCCTACTGGCCGGCTTAATGAGAAGGTGGAAGCAGGAAAATTGCTCAAGTCCAGGAGATGAAGGCCTGCCTGGGCAACACAGTAAGGTCCTGTCTCAGAAAGAAAGAACTGGTGGCTGGAGAGATGGTCCGGTAGCTAAAAAAAGGCAGCCGCTGCTTTTCCAGAGGACCACAGTTGGGTTCCCAGCACCACACTGGGCAACTCACGACCACCCATAACCCAAGCCCTAGACAATTCAACACCATCTTCTGGTCTCCATGGTCCGAAGGGCAAAATAGTAACAATCAAGCCACAGTTATTAAATAATATTAAAAACATTAATAATTATTAAATGCGAGTTAGAATGCTGGTAATCAGTAAAAACAATTGAAAAAAATCCTTTCAGCCCTGAGAACTAAACTCACGCACCACATGACAACTTAATAAAATTTATTTCCAAACACCAATAACTGCCGAACCGTAAGCAATAAATAACAGAATCTAGTGAGACCTACCACTTGCCTAGGGCTTCCGCGTAAAGTCATCCCAGACCACAGAACAGTGGGGGAACCTGAGCAACATCTAAGTCTTATTGACTCAAGCAGACACAGATCAGAATTTGGAGGATCACGTGGGGTAGTATTGGGTGAGCAGTGTGCCTGAAGTCTACACAAAATTGAACCCCAAAACTCTACAACATATTTAGTGCACAGAGTAGAACCATATGATAGCCGAGACAATGGCTACTTCTGAGGAAAGAGCAGCCACCTGGGGGGGTTCCCCACTAAACTTCATGCTTACCTGGAGCCAAGATTTTTTTTTTCCAATTTTCTCCAGCAGCGTATTGCCCACAGCAGAAAAGCCTTAATGAAATGTAGCCAGCACTCGGGCACTCAAGGGGCCAGAAGAGGGTCACATAATGGAACTGTAGCTAAATTAGCTCCAGAATATACTGTAGACCCACCCCCCAAACCATTTAAAACATACCTTAAAAGGATAATCTATAATAACTTAACTGCCTGTCGGGAAAAAAATGCAACACTATTTAAAAGAACAGAACAAAACTCAGCAGTCAACAACTTAAAAAAATGCTAAAATGTAATTAAAAACTCCAAGACATGTCAAATGCGGGAAAGATGCCTGAAACATAACTGTGCCTGGTGCTAGTGATACAAATAAAGGGGGAGGGGCGCAGAGGGGAGAAGAAAGTTGATGGGGCTCAAATCTTGTAATATGTTCTAGAAACCGAATTACAACGATTAGGGACTGAAGCGAATGAATCATTGTAAAGTTTGCAGAACAGGTAGAGGAAGCTCAGCCAGAGTGTCCCCGCATAGGGAACCCCACAGGGTGAGAGCTGAATCCTTGAACGTCTCCGGCAAGGTCACGCCTTTGGTCTGCGGTGATGCTCAGGGCAGGCCGCGGGTTTCGCGGCTCCTACCTTGTAGCCCACCACCTCGGTCATGTCGGGCTCCACGCGCGGGGTCTCGCGCAGGCAGCACAGGTGGAAGGAGGTGTCGAAGCGGCGACTGCCGCGCCCGATCGGCGTGAGCCAGCCGCCCCAGTTGCGCAGAGCCCAGATGTCGGGCGTGCAGTCCAGTAGCTCGCACAGCTGGAGGAAGTGGCGCGGGTCACTGCGCACGCGCGAGCGCCAGACGCCCAGGCCTGGCGGAGGTGGCCACGCCAGGCCGGGCTCCTGAGAAGCGGGCGGCGAGCTCCGCGGTCTCAGCAGCAGCACCCCAGCCTCCTCGAAGGTCTCGCGGATGGCGCAGATGCGCAGCGCTACATCATCAGGCAGCGCCCCGGCGCCAGCGTCGTCGTAGAACAGTCCCGGAAAAGGGGGTTGCGGAGGCGGCGCCGGGCCGAGGCCGAAACGCGGCGGCGTGTGTCGAGGCGCGAAGAGTCGCAGCCAGTCGGCCGAGCTGTCGGCGGCGTGCAGCGCACCGCCCGGGAAGACGTGCGCGCCCGGCAAGAAGCGCTGGTTCTGGGCGCGCTGGAGAAGCAGCAGCCGGAAGCCGTCAGAGGACTGACGGGCGGCGGGACTCCGGGCGGCGGCCAGCACCACGGTGCCTGCCCGCCGCCAGGAGCTCGTGCCGGATCGCAGCGGGACGCTCATGGTCAGGTGGTCTTCAGATCTAGACCGTGGAGCGCTCTCCCGAAACCCGATGAACTTGTCGGCTTAAGAAAGAACGGCCTCCAGGCTCCCACGCGGCTGCTTGTGGGAGGAGCGTGATCCCCGCGCCAGAGCACCACCTAGAGTGTTAGAAAGGGTCATTCTCAGCCGACTACAGCTGCTATCACCTGCCCGCGCCTGGAACAGAGTGATCAATCATCCTAGGGCGCTGGAGCGGAGAGAAGGAGTGCTGAAGGGTGTTGAATGGAAACCAAAATCTAGTTATGAATCTAGTGACTAGGACTTTGTCCCCTGATAATCTATCTGGTCGTTGCCTGTATGGCATTGGAATAGGAAGTTCCATGAACAGATCGGTGTTGGCAAATTCACGGGAACCATACTAGTAAGAAACTAGTGGGTGGACCAGATGCCAAGTTAGGAATTTGCTGTTGTGTAAGTTTTAATGTCATTGGTGAGTCCCTGTCCTTTCAGGCAGTTTGTCTTCAGTTGTGGATGCTTGCTTGTATTGTCAGGGCACCCGAGGACCTGGGAAAAGCATCTTGATAGTGTGATTAGTGTCGCCTTTTCGTGGGAGATGTTGAATCCTAGCCTAGCAATATTTCCCCTCCTCTCTAACTTTTAATTGGCCGAAAGACTTGCACTCCTAAGAACAGCATGGCTATTTTTTGGAAACAGCTTGTTTCTCCCTTTTCATCTCCTCCTCAGTCATCAGCTCTTGCAAATGCCATCCTAACCTATCACAGATTTATTGGTTTTGGAGGGCTAGAGAAGAGGGCTCAGCCAAGTGCACTTGATGCTCCTGAGTTCAGCTCCCAGCAGTGTGACTCCAGTTCTAAAGGATCTTACGACCTTTTCTGATCTCTGTGGGCACTGCAACCACGTAATGCAGGAACGGGCAGGCAGGCACCCACAAATGAATAAGAATAAGTAACTCTTTAAAAAGGTTTTTCTCCTGCTGAGTGTCTTCGAAACGTTTACTTACCTGGGAACTGGCTTGGAATGGGTAAATAGCCCAACTTGGTCTTGAACTCTCCCAAGTGCTGGAATTACAAATGTAATCAGCCTGGCAATGGTGGTGCCTGCTTTTAATCCCAGCACTGGGGAGACAGGCAAGTGGATCTCTGTGAGTTCCAGGCAAGCCTGGTCTACAGAGAGAGTTCTAGGAAAGCCAAGGCTACTCAAATTAAAAATGTGAACCATCCTGCCTGCCTGTCTACAGTGGTGGTGGTGTTGCTGATGATGGGGTTTTTTTGTTTGTTTGTTTGTTTTGGTTTTTCAAGACGGTTTGTCTGTGTAACAGCCCTAGCTGTCCTGGAACTTACTCTTCTGTAGACCAGGCTGGCCTTGAACTCACAGAGATCTGCCTGCCTCTGCCTTCCGAGGGTTGGGATTAAAGGCATGTGTCACCATTGCCCGGATTAATGATGGTTTTTCATTTGTTTATTTGTTTTTTATATTTTTGGTTTTAGGGTTTTGTTTTGAGAAGAGGTATCATTATATAGCCTTGGGTTTCATGGAACTCAGCTTTGTAGCTGGCCTTGAACTCACAGAGAACTGCCTCCCAAGCTCTGGGATTAAAGGTGTGCACCACTGCCATTATTTTAAAGTTGACTTGTTGTTGTTAACATCATATCTAAAGATGTTGGTGCCTGTATACTGACTGTGTTGTGCCCGTGTCATGGGACTCCCAAATAGGACCATCACAGAGCCAGTATGGATGCAAGCACATTGGGGTTTACTGATTACAAACTAGCTAACTCGGACCTTAATCCAACACTCTGACACATCAGGTGGGGAAGAAAGCCCCCTAGGCTTCAGGGTAAGGGTTTTTAAAGGGAAAAACCACAATCAGGGTGGCACAAGCCTTGGCGTTTTAGGATTAGGTAAAAGTATACAACTTTTGAATTTGTTGGTTGGGGTATAGGGGAATTTCAAAACAGTGACTGTAAGCACTCAGGAATTTTAAAACAGAGGTTAATGAGATACCTTCAAGTGTGTTTGAAGCAAGCAGATGTTGTTTGGACACCCTGGTGGGGTCACTTTGACCAGGGCTGGCACAGTTTCTTGGGAATGTTTATGACTTTGCTGAGCTGCATTCATCCCCTAGTGAGGCCCTGTCTAAAATGGAGTTCTTTCTCAAAATGGAGTTCATTCTGCTCCTTCACCTGCATCTCCAGAAACAGAAAATGGGGCCACAGGTTGAAAGGCACGCCTAGAGGAGGAAGGGAGGACTCCTGCCATCTGCCATCTGCTTTTGAGTCAACAGCCTACCCAAGTCTAAACCGATGCTCTTGGCACTGCTGCAGGAATTTTGATCTGAAAGTCATTTCTTAATCTATCAGAGAATCCAGGTGGCGTGGGAACTTTATATTCTTTTACATTTATTACTTATTTATATTCGCAAGTGCCACTAAGTGCATGTGGAACCCAGAGGACACCTTGCAGGAGTGAGTTCTCTCCTTCCATGGTGTGGGTCCTGAGGTCATCAGGTTTGGCCGCAAGTGCCGTTACCTCCTGAGCCATCTCACCAGCCCCCTGCATTTAAAGAAGAAGAAAAAGTTCGGGTGGTAGCTGGATGGCACCAGCGCCTTTAACAGCCATACCGAGAAATGCCCGGTGACTCAGTTGGCTAGGCCCACAGACCATGCTAGGTAAGAGACCGCCTCAGTCAGCAGAATGGTAGAATAGGAAATGAGGAAATGATTTAAAGTGCAGTTCGGAAATAGACGTGACACAGCGTGATGATTGATTGACTATGCTGATCAAAGGAGAGGAGGAAGTTAAGTTTGGACATAAGGGACTGAGGTGACCTTTCTTCAAGTCCTAGGAGTGACAACATTATGTGTGAGACACTGAAAACTTTGTCGGTTTCCTTGTCTCATACTTGCCAAAGCCAATAAGGTAGAAAGTGATTACTATAGGTGACTAATCTTTTGTACAAGGGAACAAGTGTTTTAAGAAAGGGCACATTCACTAAAATGCCTCCGTGGTTTTGTGGCTCTTAATGTTTGTTCTGTTACCAGCTGGTTTTTCCCAGATTCCGGTCACTCCAGAGCAAGTTCACCAAGCCCCGGATACCAAGCCAAGCAGCAGAAGTGATGTTTATGTATTTATTTTTGTTGTTCTAGGGGTCCTACCCATGACCTTGGCCATGCCAGGCAGGTGTTCCGCCTCTATACTGCATTGCTGGCCTGTGGTTTTTGGAGACAATATCTTGTCATGCAGGCCAGGATGGCCTCCAGCTCCTGATCGTCCCACATCAGTCTCTGAAGTTATGGAGTTGCAGATGTATACCAGCACAGTCAAGC
The DNA here is from genome assembly GCA_001685095.1 of Ellobius talpinus. Classification (NCBI taxonomy): domain Eukaryota; kingdom Metazoa; phylum Chordata; class Mammalia; order Rodentia; family Cricetidae; genus Ellobius; species Ellobius talpinus. The sequence goes on along the minus strand of LOJH01028817.1, from coordinate 4,928 downwards.
TGGGTTTTTAAAAATCGGTGTGTGTGTGTGTGTGTGTGTGTGTGTGTGTGTGTGTGTGTGTGAATTGCACATAAGTGCATGTACCTTCGAAGGCCAGAAGAGGTATCTGATCCCCATGGACCTGAAATCACAGGCAACTGTGAATTGCCCAAAGTGGATTATTCTGGGAACTGAAATTAGGTCTTCTGTAAGAGCAACAAATACATTTACTACTGAGCCTTCAACCCAGACATCAGATCTGAACCAGTACAGCTTTAATCCCAGCATGTGGGAGACCGAGGCGGGCAGATCTCTGAGTTCAATGCCAGCCTGGTCTACAAAGTGAGTTCCAGGACAGCCAGGGCAGTTGCAGAGAAGCCCTGTTTTGAAAACAACAGCAACAAAAAGCCATAAGCATTTGTTATACCTTCTGTGGGTAAGGAATCTGAGAACATTTGGTTGAGTGGCCCCGACTCAGTATAACCTCTATGAGAACGGTCAGCACAGTCATCCAGGCCCTGCCTGGGTCCCATTCTTTGGTAACTCACATGACTGTTGAGGCCTTGGTTTCTTAACACATTCATCCTTCCATTTGGCTAATTGGCCATCTTGGGGACTCATTGGCTCCGATGCCTTTAACAGCCTCAGGAGCCACACCCCATTGTTCCACCTGTTATACTGGTCAGATCCAGGAAAGGCAGGAAAGATGGAGCTATCCAGGGTCATCCTTGAAGCTGGCTACCACAGTGGATTAAAAACAATGAGACTGTCTAGCTTTTTACTCTCAACAATGTTGTTTAAACCCAGAGCTTCCCAAATGTTAGGCAAGAATCCTACCACTGAGCTAGAAACCCAGCCATAACCATCTAAGAACAATAAGAAAACATTAAAGACTTCTGTAACACTTGGCTCAACATTTAAGTGCAATAATGTAGATGTTTGATCAACTTGGATTTCTATATATGTAACTGTTATGAACAAAACTCAACCCTAGCAGTAAAGTTGACCCAACAAACTAGCAAATATGGATGTTTGTCATGAAGTATTCGAATTCAGGAAAAGTAGAGGGAAAACCTATGGCTTCAAGGGAAAACTCCAGAAAAGAAAAGACAGATCACCATGGTTTCCTTAGGGTCAGAAGCCTGGCAAGTGTTTGAATCTGTTTCCACACCTAACTGTTGGAGGAAGGCCACTTGTTGGTTCCCGGCCGCATGGCTAACTTAGACCCAAAATAATCACACAGAAACTGTATTAATTAAATCACTTCTTGTCCCATTAGCTCTAGCTTCTTATTGGCTAACTCTTACATATTAATTTAACCCATTTCTATTAATCTGTATATCACCACATAGCTGTAGCTTACTGGGTAAAGTTCCCAGCGTCTTTCTCCAGTGGCTCCGTTGCTTTTCTCTGACTTTGCCCTCTTTCTCCCAGCATACAGCCTAGCTTTTTCTGCCTAGTTCTGTTTTGCCCTTGCCATAGGCAGAGCAGTTCTTTATGCATTAACCAATAAAAGCAACACATAGACAGAAGGACCTCCNCTAACTCTTACATATTAATTTAACCCATTTCTATTAATCTGTATATCACCACATAGCTGTAGCTTACTGGGTAAAGTTCCCAGCGTCTTTCTCCAGTGGCTCCGTTGCTTTTCTCTGACTTTGCCCTCTTTCTCCCAGCATACAGCCTAGCTTTTTCTGCCTAGTTCTGTTTTGCCCTTGCCATAGGCAGAGCAGTTCTTTATGCATTAACCAATAAAAGCAACACATAGACAGAAGGACCTCCCACACCACCTAACCACATGTTCCCAGAGTGTTCCACCCTGCTCTGCAGCATGGTGGCTGACTTCTAGCATCTGAGGGCACAACAATAGGTATACACAGAAACTCTTTATGATCATTACTGTTAATTGTATGCCAGTAGGTCACCAGGGAGTGAGTGGCTTTGTTTACAACAGTTGCTCACCTCACAGTTAAAATTACTGGACTGTTCATTCTTTTCCAATGATCTTCCCCCACAATGAAAAATGGTCCTATTTGACTTATCAGAACATACATAAAACTCTGAAAGAAAGGCAGGAAAAAAATTCAACCAGGTCATGCTGCTGTTTCCGTAGGTTCATGTGAGCCTTCTTTCAGCCCCGAGTTGAACAAGCCCACAGACATTTCTGTTATTCATTGTGGGGGTTCCTACAAACGCCATGGCTAACAGTAACATCTGCATGTGGCAAGAAGGCAATCCAATTCAACACGATGCAGTAGCTGGTGTCCATTCAAACTTCAAGAGTCTAACACTGGGCAGTTTATTTTAGGCATATTTAAGTACAGTACAATTTGGAAAAACATTTTCCTGGTGTAACACAATCCCCTGTGCACGAGAAGGCATAATTACATCAAAACTCTTCTCAAAAGTACAGCTACTTCTTCCCTCAAGATGGGGTCTAGAGATGGGCTGTATGTGTTATCTCTCAGGCCTACAGGAGAATCTGGTGTGGTCCTGGTCATACAGATAGCACAGAAGTCACTGGGGTCACTTAGGTCATTAACGATCTCTTCTGCTTGGGGGAGCCCTTGGCCATAGAGATAATGCAGAGGTCATCTAGACTATTAGCCACCTCCTGTCCTGGTTGAAGGAGCCTACAGCTAGTACAGGGATTACTGGGGTTATCAGCCACCTCCATTCCCAGGTTTCTGGGTAGAAAACAGGCTATACATGTTTTCCTTGAAAAGACAACCCTGCCTGGTTAACATTCCTATTTCCCCTAGTGCTATTGGTTAAGGCAAGGACCTTTATGCTCCTGACAATTTATTATCCAGTTTTTCAGTGAAGAGCGTAGAGGAATAACGTTGAGGTTTTATTTTTGTGGTAGAGGATTTGCCTGCTTTGACCCTGGTAAAACAACAACCTGGGGGCCAGGGAGATGGTTCAACAGGAAGGGGCACTGACTGCCAAGCTTGAGGACCTGAGCTTGATCCACAGACCCCACAGAATAGAATGCTGACATCTGCAAGTTGTCTTTGACCTTCATGTGTGCACAGAGGCAGAAAAGAAAAATGTGGAAAATAATACACAAAACCCTAAAGTAAGCTGTGTTGAGAGAGCATTAGGTCCCCTGGAACTGGAGTTTCAGGCAGTTGTAAGCCATGGTGCTGGAATTGAACCCGGGTCCTCTGTGCAAGCAGTCAGTTCTCTAAACCACCGAGCCATCTTGTCCAGTCCACAAATCCTATTGCCCAGTTGGAGATCTCATTCTGTTTTGCAAAATGGAAACTGCCCTAAATAATGAACTACAGATAAAAACCAATTCGATTCATGTCTTAGTCACTGTTCTATTGCCATGAAAGGACACCATGACCACAGCAGCTTTAATAAAAGAAAACATTTAATGGGGACTTGTTTACAGTTTCAGAGGGTTAGTCCATCGTGACCATGCAGAGAGCATGATGGCATGCATGGTTCTGGGGCATGAGCTGAGAGCTATACCCTCATCCAGAGGCAGAGAGTGAGACACCAGGTCTGGCAAGAGCTTTTGAACCCTTAAATTCCACACCTAGTGGCATACTTTCTCTAAAAGACCACACCTACTCCAGTAAGGCCATGCCCCCTAATCCTTCCTAAATAGTGCCACTCCCCAATGACTAAGTCTTCAAATATATGAGCCTATGGGGGCTATTCTTACTCAAACCACCACAATCTGTCACCTAATTTGTTAATCATTTTGTCTCGGTATAACGACATCCTGGAAATGGCAAAAACTATATAGACATATCTGTGTTTGCCAGAGTGTGGGGAAGGAGAACAGGAGTCTACAAAAGTCATGGGGGGAAGCATTTTATACTTACATGATAACAGCTGTTTCCTTGCAGCAAGCAGTTTGGTTCTTGAATGATCCCCCAAAGGGTTAGGTCCTAGGCTGACTATTGGTAGGTGGTGGAGCTGTTGCGGGGTGGGGGGATGAGGTCCTTAGATCACTGAAGATTTTTCCCTGAAGGGGACTGTGGAATCCCAGCCCCTTTTTCTAGCTCTTCTGCTTCCTGTCCCTGAGCCACTGCCACTGACTTCCCGATATTGTCATCTAGCAAGCCCACCAGAGGCTGTATTAGAGCTCTAGAGGAACAGAACCAATATACAATACATATATATTATACGTACTATCTGTCTAGCTAATGTATAATATATACATATATGTTGTCTGAAGGTTTCTGTCCTGCCAAGTCCTTGTTCTGCCCGGTTCCTGCAGTCATTAAGTCCCAAAGAAATCACACAGAGGTCTATATAAATGATAAACTGATTGGCCCATTAGCCAGGCTTCTTATTAACTCTTATAACTTATATTAACCCATTATTCTTATCTATGTTAGCCACATGGTCTAGTACCTTTTCCAGTGGGGCAATCACATCTTTCTTTTTCTGTGGTTGGGACAGGACTGGGGAGGAATAGGCTTCCTCCTCCCCAGAATTCTCCTGTTCCCCTTGACCCGCCTCTACTTCCTGTCTGGTTGTTCCGCCTATACTTCCTGCCTGGCT
>LOJH01028816.1:0-17623 GCA_001685095.1 Ellobius talpinus | reverse complement strand
TTATTAATTAACCAATGAAAGCAACAGATAGATAGAAGACACTCCTACATCAGTAGTAGATTTATCCCCAGCATCAAACACACACACTTACACACACACACACACATACACAGAGAGAGAGAGAATTAAAAAAAAGATTTACCAGAATATCTTAATTTTTGACCATTGATTTTCAAGTTATAAAGTTCTCTTTAAGTAATATGTTAGCTGGAATTTGAGAGCATTCTCCCAAATGTGATCTTAAAGTATCTTGTTTTTTTCATGCCCCTGTTATAAATATGTAAATGTGGGGCTGGAGAGATGGTTAAGAGCATCCAGGTTCAGTTCCCAACACCCACATGGCAGCTCACCACTGTCTGCCTGTAACTCCAATTCCAGGGGTTGTGACACCTTCACACAGACACACATGCAGTTACGCCACTGCACATAAAATAAAAATAAATAAATCATTAAAAGTAGATAAATATCTAAATGTACTGCATTGTGCTGAGCGCCTGCCATTCATTTGATATTAATTCTTCGAAAATTATTGAGACTTCTCTCTTTGTGGCCTAGGACACGGTTGATCATTATGAGTATTCCTCATACACTCAAAATAATATATTCTAGCCAGGCGGTGGTGGTGGCACGCCTTTAATCCCAGCACTCAGGAGACAGAGGTAGGCGGGTCTCTGTTCTCTCTTCCTTATCCGTGTTTTCCACAGAGTTCAGCTGGCAAGCTCCACGTGACACACAAACCGCTGCTTCAAAGCAGGAATCCTGGCTCTCCTCATCTGCTGCCTTCATCCCTACAGTGAAGCTCTGACCCTGTCAGGATAAGGAGTACCTCACGAGAGTCAAATGGAAAATTTAACTGTCCTCTCTTGCTCTTACTCCACCTTGCCCCAAGTTTAGACAGAATCAAGGATATGAGACAAATTTCTGTCATTAAAAACAAAGAAACCTCATGTCCTCCATTCTGTTTTCTCAATATTAGCCATAAGCTTATCATTTCCTGTATTTGCTTATTGAATAGCTGCCTCCTCAATTGTGAATAATTCCCACATCAGGGAGGGCCAACAAATCCACAGTAAAATTCCAAGACTTATAAGCCTGGACGAACATACAGAATTATTCAGCATTTTATAAGCAGTGAACTGTTGCTAGGAGACAGACGGTCCTTTGGTGGTGTTGCTGCCTGAGCAAGAGAACATGAGTGACACAGCACTCGGGAGTGCTCCCCAGGCTAGGGTGGTCTTCTCAGTGACAAAGCTGTCTAGTGAACTCATGGTTCACAAAGCTCGAGTTGGATGGCCATGTTTGACTGGTCAGTCTTTTTCCTCCCTACCTGAGGTGAACAGAAACAGACTTCCCAGGAAAAGTCACACAGCACTACCGTAGATGCGTCATGCTCAGTAAGACTCATTGTCCATTCTGCATGTGTAAATGCATGCTCTACTGCCATGAGAGAGACTTAAAGGAGCTGGACCATTCCTACCTCCGGAAGGGAGTCCTGAGCCCTGCTCCTGCCCATGATGGATTAGATGAATTGTAAACTAACTTCTCTTGAACACCAACACTGGCCCAGAGAGAAATGCACCTCAAAACCCTTCCCACACCCTAAAAAGAAGAGGGCCTTCATTCTACCGTCAGAAGGCAGAACTTTTTTCTTTCATTTTTTAATACTTTAGATGCAAACAGTGAAACACAACTCTCACTGATGCTACTGTACTCTTGCAGAGGACCCAGATTCGATTCCCATCACCTACATGGTGGCTCACAATAGTCTGCAATCCAGTTCCAGGGAATTCAGCAACCTCTTCTGGCCTCCATGGGCATCAGACAGACTTACGTGTTGGCAAAACACACAGATACAATCAAATAAATAAATCTAAAAACTATTATATTTTTGGAACAGTTTCTAGACTGAAGCGGGTTCTGTGGCTAACAAGGTAGAAGAAAAGAAAGAATGTGGGTCCTTGATGCTATCCCTGAGCTACCAGCATGATCTGATCCAGGGCTGCTTGAGTGAGGATTCCTTTTGTTTGCAGCCTAAATCGTATCAAAGGAGACATTCTTGGGTTCTGTTTAACTGAGCTGAAACTGGATACACCATTTCAATTTGAGAAGCATTACTCTATATTCTACTTTAAGACCACAACAAAGCCCCACTTTTTTGGGTGACACGGTATCACGGTGCAGCTCTGGTTGGCCTGGAACTATGTAGATCACGCTGGCCCGAAACTCACAGGGACCTGGTTGCTTCTACCTCCCAAGCTGAAACAGAAGGTGCGTACCACCATGCCTAACCTAAGAAGATCCCTGGTTAGCCTTATCCCACCCTTGATTTCTTTATGTCTTTAATGAGAGTTGTGATTCTTTCTGAACCTGCCCCAGGTCCTCCCCCACCATCCTGAGCTCCAGGCCTGGGTGCATGAATCAGCATAGTTTGAACAGTGCCAATCCGACTCTTCACTGTAATAATCCCGAGACTTGGCCTGGGTGCCTTCAGAGTATAGGAAAACTGTGAGTTCGGCTGGATTAGAGAAAAGCGATTCTCACACAAACACATGCCACTAAAAATGGGCTGCCTCACAGGAATGACAATGGGAGAGTCGGGTGACATCAAAGGATTTTAACTCAGTGTGCCATGTTGAGGAAATCTGTGGCAAGGTCACATGCTTGTCATAGGGTGGGTGCCCACATAGAAAAAGAAAAGCCTCCAAGCAGACCTTCTCCTTGTTTACTCCTTTTTTATTTAAATGGCACCTAGAAAGGAGAAAGACAGTCCAAGCTCCCTCAATCTTTTGACATCCTTTGAACAATTCAAGATCATTCGTTTGAACCTCTGAATACTTGGCTCCACCTGCATCCTATCTTCCAATAGCTGGCTCCTCTTAGTCAGCAGCCCTCCTATCAACATGACCTTAGGTACAGGACCACCAGCAGCATCTAACTGTCTAGCACACCACTGTTCTGTGCTCTGGACTCATTTTATCTATCTGAAAGGCTGTACGTATTTCTTGGAGGACCCTCATCTTTCAAATTTAAGCTTTGAAGACAGAGTCCTTGACATCTTCCATGAGTATTTCCCCCACACTTAAAACACTGCCTATCTAAGGGCAAGCACTTCGGATGCATTTGTGGAAAATAAGAGCTGGTGATTAATGAGACCTCATGGGCCTGGCAGTTCTTCACCTCTAATAACACTGTCCCCAACAACTCTGAATCCTCAGTCATGTGCACACACACACACACACACACACACACAGACACACACACAGACATGTGCATGTAAAGGCCTCATTCTTTTCTGTTACAAGGGCTTCCTTCCTCTGAGAAGCCAGGAAAGTCTTGTGATAGCCACTAAAAGTACACTTAATGCCACATTCCAGAAAAGAAAGGCGAAAGGCGAAGACCCTCCCATACTCCCTTTGCTAAGAAGCCCTGAGAATTACTCTGAGTGGTAGATGCTATTCTGTGTCTGTACTTGGTCAACCACTAAGGCAGTAGAGTGGGCAGGGTTTATAAGACCAGCCACTCCAGGTCTCATGGCTGGGTGATTGCACGCAAAGCAGGATAGAGTTCTCCCTATGAATATGGAGATGCTGATACCTGGAGAAGAAGAAAGAAATATCAGGCAAACCCAAGGAACATGATTTCTGTCTCTGTGGGCTTCAAATCCTCAAACTCAACCAAATCTGAGTGGTGAACATTCAGAAACTATAACTACATCTCTACTGAGCATATTCACACACTTCTCATCTTTACTCCTAAAAGTGCATTGTAGCAATGACTTAGTGTTTATGTTGCATTAGGTTCTGCAAGTCATCTGGATATGAGTTATAGTTGGGAGGGTTGCATAGGCTAAATGCAAATAAAGCACATTGGAAGAGCTTATGCATCATAATTACACATACTTATGGCATAATGTTACACTGTAATACAGGAATACATTGCGTGATAATCAAATCCAGATAGGGTTTCCATCACCTCATGTCTTATCATTTCCTTGTGGGAAACAAAACTTCTCTTCAGCTGGGTGTGGTGACACACCCCTTTAATTCCAGCACTCAGAAGGCAGGGGATCTCTGAGTTTAAGGCCCACCTGGTTTACAGTACAAGTTCCAGGGCAGCCAGGGTTACACAGAGAAACACTGTCTCAAAAAAAAAAGCAAAACAAAAATCTTCTCTTCTGTTTAAAGCATAGGCTACATCATTGCCATCTGTAGTCACTTTACTAGGCAACAGGTCACCAAAACTTATTTCTCTTATCCAACTGCAACTTGGCACCTACTGAGCAGCCTGTTCCCTTCCCCTCTTTCTCCTCTCTCTCTCCACCCACAGTCTCTAGCAATCACTGTCCCATTCTTCACTCCTGAGAGGTCGCCTTTTCTAGGTGCCTCTTGTGAATGAGTTCCTGTGATGTATCTGCTTGTTTGACTTATTGCACCTAGCATAATGGCTTCCAGGTCTATCCATATAGACACAAATGAAAGAATTTCATCCTGTAGGGATGCACAGTGTTTCCCTGTATATTTGTCCAGTGTCATGCACTTAAGTCAACTCCACATCTTAGCCTTTAGGAATAATGCCACAGTTGATGTGGGAATGCAAGTATCTCTTCCACATACCGAGTTTATTTCCTTTGGAAAGTACCTAGACATGAGATGACTGTGTTCTACAGTGGCAACTGTTTTTAGTTTTCCAAAGAATTGTTGTAGTGTTTTTCATAATTGCTATACTAAAATTCTCACCAACAGTGCACACTGGTTACTGGACAGCAGTTTGTGTCTTTGTCTTTTTGGTGATTGCTGTTCTAGTAGAGTAAGGTTGGGTCTCCTTGTGGTATGGACATACTCCCCTGATGGTTTATGAGGTTGAGCATTGCTTCCTACACATGTTGGCCATTTGTATGTCCTCTTTTGCAAAGTATTTATTAAAGTAATTTACCCACTTTTAACATAACTGTTTATTTTGGCTTTTGTTGCTACTTGAGTTCTTTATCAGACACAGTTTGAAAACATTTTCTCCCAAAGTTGCCTCTTTGCCCCATTGATTATTTCCTTTGCATTACAAAATCTTTTTAGTTTGATATGATCCCATCGGTCTCTTTTTGCTTTTGTTGCCTAATCTTTAGGTATATATGAGACTTGAGCATTTAAGACTCCAGGTTTTTCTAGGCTGTGCTGAAATTGTACTCTATGAGCACCAGCATGTCTAGAAGATTCTCTAGGTATGAAAGGGCAGTGAAATTTCTATCCCATCTTCAACCATCCTGCTCTTTCCAATTTCTGATTAATAGCAGTTATCAAACTCTATTGACCGAAAGTTCACTTTGAATCTTCCATGACTCCGCTTTTCTAGTTTCAGAGGCAAGAAAGGTATGGCCCTCTCCCTTTTTGAGAGGTTAATGTAGAGGTTAATAGATCTGACAAGTCCTTCTAGGTACCCAGAAGAGGGAAAGTGAATCCCATCATGAGAAAAGGCATTTGCAGGTTGTCACAAAAAAAAAATCAACAATGGACTTCAGAATACCTTTAGCTCTCTTGTATGCATTTTCAGAGTTAAATCAGTAGCAGTCATATTTAAGAAGAAGGTGGGTTCGTTTACCTGGAAGGTAAATTCAATGATGCAAGTGAACTTTTCCACATTGTCTGAGCCACATGTTTTTTCTCCACTCCCATCAAATGAAATTCCACATCAACCCAAGGCCTGAAAGCAGACTGAGGATGAATTCATGACAAACCTATGAAATCCCGTCTGAAAATACACACCAAGCAGCTGATCTTCCTCCCCAGCCATTTACCTCACCCGCTCTCCCTGTTTCTGAAATCCCTAAGCCAGTTACATTGTGTGGGAAATCGGCTTCTCCCAGGATCTTTCCAAGAGCATCCCACTAGCAGAAAGGTTTTCCACAAGGGAGGGGGCAGGCAGAAAGTACAGCAGTTTACTCTCCATCCATCATGGCTGACCCAGCAAGGCGGCTTTCCCATCTTGCAGCCAGTACCCTTCCACCTACACAGAACCTTTGGCTAGAGGTGGGTGAAGGGTGTCTCAACCTGTTTCATGTAGTAGAACGGTTCTCCAGAACACCAACTACCCTCCCCACCCCTTGTCTTACTTCTCTTTCTGACTCCAGGAAAAGACCCAAATGCATTCTCTCTCCCTACCCTCTATTCCAAACTCGATGCTTTTGCTCAAATTGGCCTGCTTATGCGCCCACACTCCTGCCCAGCACAAGCTGTTCAGAGTCAGTTTGTTTTCAGGTTATCAGACATGATTTCTTTGGGGGAGGGGTAGCAGTATCCCTCTCCTTGATATGAAAATACGACAAGGAAACAGCTCATAGTTTCCCAGATTCTTAACATACTTTGAATCCAAAAGATTTGAAAAGAGGTGGGTGAATGTCTGTCTTTAAAGCCATGCCTGAGCAGTCACCATGAAGACTTTGGCCTCCATCCTAAAGAGGAAACCCAAGCTTGCACAGCCAGGAAAAAAAGCGGGGGGGGGGCTGAGATAAAGAAGTCTATCCCTAGTAAGAGTTATGTGAATAATTTATTTACGAGGCTATTAAAGAACAAAGGATAAATTAAAATATGCATATGAATGGAAGTTAAATGATAGTTTAACCCTCCCTAGGGAAAATCCAAAGTCAATGACCAGAGGTCGGCCTACCGCGGAGGGCAGCAGTCTTGGGGGCCCGGAAGTCTTGAAAAAGGCCATTGAAGCTTCAGGTGGACTCCCAGCTCCACAGTCCCCAGCGCTTCCGCCTTTCTTTCCCTAAAACATTTGATAGTCTGCGCCTAAAATGAAATCAAGAGGTCGCCTTCTCTCTCCCTCCCTGCCCCTGCTGTTCTGGCCTGAACAACTCTCGCTGAGGTTCCCTCCTGGTACCCCGGGAGTCCTGCGACTGCCCTGGCAGTATGGGCGCTATGGGGGCCACTGCCCTGCGCAGCCACAGGCTGCGGTCTCCAACAAGGCCATCAGCAGAGGAGCAGCGGCTTTACTATCTGTCTAGTCCCAGCTGTGTTCTGCCACCATAGGTCCAAGTCTGAGAGGAACTGCTAGCCAAGGTCAGCCTCGGCAGAGAAGGAAACGACCAAAGGACCACGTCTAGCTTCTAGGTTGTACCCTGGTGCTCCTTGATTTTCGATCGCACTGGCAGCCGCCAAGGTCACTCTCCTGTGATAGGGTTAGCCCTTGTCCGCTGCCCGGAGCACGTCAGAGTAGTCGTCGTAACCCTAAGTATTTAGATAGTGAGCAGGAGGCTCGTGTCTCCGTGTCTCCTAGCCTACAGCAAACGACACTGTAGGCTAGGAGTGACCACGGGTCACCCGGTCCCTTTTCCTAGACCTTGTCTGGCCGCGCACCTGCTCAGCTCGGCACCCTCCCGCCTTGCTTCTTCCCATGTTTGCCTACTTCTTAGACCCTAAAACAAGGTGCAGGAGTCTGGTTAGGGACTGGCACCAGAGACAGAACCCAGTTCTCTCCTAAGTACTTCGGGCTTCCGCAAGGACCGGCAGCCACAGGGATCCGCCCAGATTCGATGAAATCTGCTCCACGTCAAGGCCGACCTTCATCCAACGCTGCCCACTGGCCGCGGGAGGGAGGAAGCACTAAGCTTGCACAAATTCGTTTAATAGTCCCACAATAACTCTATCCCACGAATAGAAAAGTGACCCCCCCAAAAAAAATCCGTTCAAGGGCAAGCAACTAGCGAAATGTCCTGTGCGCAGAAAACGGAAAAGGAGACGCAAAACAAAACCCATTTACCTGCACCCTAAGTCTTCAAGGTTGCAGGTCATAGAGGCCTGGGGTGAAGTGGGTGAGGAGAGTGGTGGGAGATAGATGGCCTTTTATAGCCTGCCTGGGGCTGGAGACCCATTGGCCCACTAGGACTTGGGGAGCTCCTTGGAGCTTGTGGACCTTGGGGACACCTTGCTACTCTGTTGCCTTCCACTGGATGACCCAGGGGCAGTCTCTTGCTTAACCGGAAAACTTTCCGCCTCAAGTACAAAAGACTGCTTTGCAAGTGCCTGAAGGGGTCCGCAGGGTTCCTGGAGGGTCTCCCACTTCGGAACAAGTGTGGACACATTTTCTTTCCCGGGCGCTTTCGCGCTTTCCGAGATGGGCCTCAGGAGCAAAGGACTCCTATAACACAGGCCTACTGTGCGTGGCTTCACCCGCTTAAACCATCCCAGGACCCACAGACCAAGACAGACCAACACCAAGACCCAATGCAACTGAAGTTGCCGCGCAGGCTTTTCTAACGGGGGAATTTTTGCTTTGGAGCCGCTGTCCTCCTTGATCCAGCGCAGCTGACACAACCACAATCACTCCCACTGGACTTTGCACCCCTTTACCCGTCGTGCGCATGCGCGCACACAAACTGATACACGCGGAGGCACTGTGCCCTGATGCACGGTGCCAGTACACATCACCCACCTGAGGTCTCTTCCCGGGTGCAACGAAGGAATCAGAGCCTTCTGGGGTACTTCTTGGTCCCAGCCTTAAGAATAACCATCATGCCTCTCCGGAACTGATCTGGGCATTGAGTCCCACTCACAGGCTAGAAAGTCCATTCCTTGACGAGGGAGCTCCTTAGAACACACCGATAAACTCAAACGTGCACTTGAGAAGTTGCTAGGATGGGGGCAATCCCGCATAAGAATGAAACAGGGTGACTTAAAATAAACAGAGTTTTTATTGGATTGGTCCAACAGTAACAGTATGGATGTGTATATATTTTTACAGTCATTGTTTCCTTTTTATAGTCACCTTGGGAGGGTGCATCGTCATTATCCCTTAATTTTTATTATTTCTATTTTACGGAAAAGGGGATTAGGAACAGAAGTTTGGAGATATTTAGCAACGGATCCCAAATCAGTAAGATCAGGTGCAATTGGCAAGTTGTAAATGCAGGGCTTCCTATCACCATCCCAGAGTCATTTGCCCGCCAAGGATTTCACTGAACAGGAAGGAACGCATGCTGTTAGTGGTACTGAAAGAAAGAACCAGCACATCAACAAGTAAGTATTAAATGTATGTTCAGAGTCTTGACCTGGGCCAAGGGGTCAAGGGGCAAAGCCAATAAACGTCTTCTCCCAGGCACTTCTCATGTCCCCTTAGCTTCTCTAGCCAACCTTCTCCTACGGGCACTTTCAGACAATGGGGAATGGTCTTTGGGGGTGAGTCACTGCTTAGAGATGTATTTGAAAACACTGTACAGCAAGAAGGATGATTCCAAACAACAACAACAATATCACACACGCACGCACACACACACTTATAGATATGTTCTCTAGAACAGATCTGGCCTGTGCTAAAGAAAGCAATGGTGATGAGGGAGGAGGAACAGGGCAGGACACGACTAGGTAGCCCTTTCGTGGCGATAGGCACACACCCAACTTTCAGTAAAGCACTTTCCGCGACTCAATAGCCAGGGCAAAGCCAAACGACTTGAGCTTCCTTTGGACAGAGCACCACAATGGAGAATTCTGTTTGTGCAATACACACAGAGACCGGTGTCCTACCCTGATTTTGAACTGGAGGTAAAGAGGGTGCGCTGCTCATTTACACCCAAAATGAAGCATTTAGTCTTGAAAGAATCAGATCTGGAGGCGTGATGTGTAACAAGAAGGGTGTTTTCATAAGCAAAGCCTCCAGAGATGCTTAAACTATTTCAGCAAGAAGTGAAAATAGTGAAAAATAATTAAGGCAAAAGAGACTTTTAAAAAATTGATTCTTAAGTGCGAGGGGTGTGTGTGTGGTGCTGGTAGGGGGGAGTCGGTATCTTTGCCTACTCCTATACCTCACTGCAAATTCTTCAAAATATTAAACACAAAGGTACCAAAGTAAAACTCAATTTGTTGTATGTGAAGTTTGCCGGCTGGCCTTCCTTCTTTCCTTCTTTCCTTTTAAGAAAGTATCATTGAGGAGCAAAGCCAGGTTCATTCTCAGACACCAGGACTCAGAGAACAGCCATTGAGATACCTGGGTCAGTGGGATGCTTGGGTCTCTGGTTCAAGCCCAGCATGCTGGCAGAGTCTACTCCCACCTGCCTGGAGCCTCCACTTTGGGTCCAGCCTGCCCCCAAAGGACCCTTCACGATCCATTTCACCTTGCAGAATTTCACCAGGTCAAAGTTAGGGAGCCAAAAAGTTTTCCTCCGCAAAAAAAGAGTGACTTGGTCACTCAGGTCACTGAGGACAACAAGAGATCAGATGGCTGAGGTCCAGAAAGGAAAAGGAAAAGGGCAATCGCTGTGAAACCCACCGCAACAGGTTTGGAGGTGGTTAGTTCGTTCTTCCTTAGAGTTGGCTGGTTAGTCGTCCGTTTGTTTTTGGTTCACTGGTTTGTTTACAGTAAGACCAGAGGAAAGTTCGAGGAGCTGCTCCCCGTGAAATTTGAAAACGAAGAAACAAAGCCCTAATCACTCCCGCCCCCTCCACACTCACCGCTTTTGCGAACCAAAAACTAAGGCAACTGAATGAACTCTTCTACAATAGTTTATTTTCCTCTGAAAATGGAACTGGAGAATGTCTAAAGGGGCGAACCGAACGCGAGATAAGCTAGTATTTGACGGCACGTGTCCACCTAGGGATAGAACTAGCGGACCTCAGACTGGTGCGCGGGCCTGACCCCACCACCACCACCTGGCTCCAGCACCCCGCAGGTGAAGCGAAGCAGTTGGCAGAACACTGCGTGCGTCCCTCAGAATGCTATTTCCAAGAGCCTGGCGCCACCCAGCGGAATCAAGATGAACTCAGGGCACCTCTCAGCCCCTAAGATTTTAAAGCACACAAAAGCCAGCAGACACTCCTCACTCCTCAGAGAACTCCAAAAGTCCACGCCCAGATTTGCAGCTCACTCCGTCTACCTGCAAGGACACTGTGATCAGACCCTATAAGTATGTCAGCCAGGTTATACTCTCCTCTTTGAACCCCAAGAAGCAAAGTGTGTCCTCCCAAAATACAAACAAAGAAGCATTCGGAGTTGTTATCACTCGGAGCAGGGGTATAGGTTGGCAGGCGCCAAGACAGAGTCGTGGGGAAGGTGGGAAAGAGGAGGAGGTCAATAAATCATTTGGAGGGATTTTTGGCTTTGGTCCCTGTTTCCGAAAGTTTCGGAGCGGCTTTGACGTTGGGTACATAGTTATTCTCTTTTCAAGCTAGCCCCTCCCCATTGCAGGATCCCTGGTGTCCAAGGATTGTGTTTGAAAGAGAGAGGAAGCATTCTTGAAGTGGTGGGTGATGGACTGTCTAAACCTTTCTATGATATTCTGGACGGGGGATTTTGAGGCAACTCAGCCTCGAAGAGCCCCTGGGAAGAAAGGGTGAGGGAACAACGTCCACAGGCAATCCAATGCGAAGCCAGGTGCAACAGAATACAGGAGGTGGGCAAGGCCTGTCTGGAGAGGGAGGACTAGGGACAGCTGGAAACCCCTGTACCCTTGGTATTCGAGATTCCCAGTCTTTCAGGCTGGAGTCGTGGGCGCATTGGTGTGATTTGGTAGGGGGAGGAAGCCCTCACCACCCTGGTGTCAGAGAGGGATGGAAGGGGCACGGAGTTATGGGACACCCTCAAACCACTCTTCGGATCTCATTGGTTTTTCCGTCACTTTGCTACCTGTGGTTTGCCTTCCTGTGGTTGATTTCCCTAAGCCTAGTGGGGAACCTAGCCAAAGTAGAAGACTAATCCTGGCGGGGGGAAGGGCTTAAGGATGATCAAATCCATGCCGAACACGTAGGTCTATCAGGAGGACCCCAGAAAGCCCAACATCAGGCAGAGAGGACCACTCTGGGGTCCTCCTGGTAGTACTGGAACCGGAGGCCACCAAACATCAGGAGCCTCCTTCAGGAAGGGTTAGATGCGCGCCCAATGTGGGTTGAGAAACTGAAGGCTAGGTTTGGGCAGAGGGAACTGCTTAGGCCCAGCTCTCCCAGACTCCATTCTTTCCCAGCATTCCTTTCCCCTTGGGCCAGTAGCGCTAGTCCTTAGCCCTCTAAGACTCCTAGGACGAAGGGGCAAGTCCAAGAGGGACCCATGGCCGGGCGAGGGTGGCAATGGAGGAGGTAGAGTCCCCAGAAGCAGCACTTCAGAGGCGGCGTCTGGGCGCCCCGAGGTCCCTAGTCGGCCTCTGGGCGCCGAGCACGTTTTATTTATCCCTACAGAGGATGCTGGAGGACAAAAGAAAAATTTGGACGTCAGAACTGATTTATATTTTTGGAAGAGCTACGTTTCCTTTTCTGAAGAGAGGCGAGCGCGCCCCATATCCTGCGCTCGGCGGGAGGACTGCACCGAGTTTTGATGCGCCAGGAAGTTCATTTGCGCGGGGGCTCTGGGCCCCGCGTCCTGCCGTGATAGCTGCCCTCCCAGATATTTATTTATTTGGGGGGAAGGGAAGGCAGAGGGTGAGAAGACCCAGCCAGACTAGAGAAGAAAACCCGGCCCCTGGGTTGGGACCTCCAGGGCGCTTCCGCGAGAGCCCGCCCGCCCACAGCCAGCCGACCTCCCCGCTCCGTCGAGGGCGTCTGGGGCCAGTCTTGCAGCCTCCGGGTGTTCGGTGGGTGCTCCTGTAGCAACCCCTCGCCCAATGGCCAGTGTCCTCCCGGAGGGACCAATCTGGGCTGTGCAGTGCCTCCCGCGTGAGCCCTAGTGGCGGGCATAGCCACCTTCCTCCCCAAAGGCGGACAGAAAGGGGAGTGGGGGTGAGAAAACTCCCGAAAGAGACCGAAGAAGGGTGTTCGAGAATTCCCAAGGGAAGAGACACCCAAGGGCAGGGTGGTCACCCTGGAGCAGGACCTGGAAAGAGTGCAGTGGTCCAGGACTCTTGAGAGCGCCTGCGCGTACTGTACACTCATGCACCAGAAGCCATCAGGCTCCCACAGATTTCCAGATAATTTCAAAGTTAGATCTTGCACCCTAAAGTCGGTCGACTTTTCTCCCAGCTGCACAAGCGGGCGCAGAATCAACGTACCTACAGGCACTGCACTCACACTTGATTCCAGGGTGCGAAGTGCAGGACCCCCAGCTTCTTTTCCATCTCCCATCGGGTGATGGCCTGTGCCTGTGCCCCTAAACACAGCCGAATGTGGAAACCTAAATGGCATTTGTTCCTGGGGCGGGGGGTAGGAGGATGTGGGCCTGAGGACTGGCTCCTGAGGACATTCCCTCATTTCGGAGTGCATCTGGCCATTCTAGAAAGGGATAGAAAGAGGCCTCATTTTTTTTTGCATGGGGTTCTGGTAGATTAGCCCTTCTGTCTCCAAGCACCTCTGACCTGGCCAGCTAGGTCATGCCTACAATCAGGCCCAGGAGCTGTGGAGCTGTGGGTTGATCTTTCAGGAAGGTGGGCTATAAAAGAGTCCTGCCCTGAGCACACGCTCTTGGAGAGCTGAAGGATGGATCCAAATAAAATATGTCTCTGGGCTTTTGTGACGAGATAGCTCAGAGTTCTGAGCTAAGGAAAGAGCGGACTCCAGAGGGGGTATAAAATGATTAGCTTCACCTCTCTTCAACCCCTGCTTTCGCAGCAATCACCTAATACCAAAAACATTAACTCTGTTTCTTGACCGATACTTTAAAGAGGTCTCCTCGGCGGCGGCATGCAAGACCCTGATCTCTGCTCCACCACACGGCAATGAGAAAGCTATCTTGGGCGCTCAGAAACCTTCTGCCCACGGTAACCTAGTACCTAAACACACGGTGAAAATGGTGGGGCATCTTCCGATGATCGGCACGAGGCTTTCCCCACTGGGGTTCAGGCTGAAGGAAAGGAGGGGTGCAGAACAAGCCGGCTCCCCCACGACAGATCCTAAATGCCCCTAAACACCACTTGTGTAGATGGGTCTCTCCCATCTCTCTACTGGTTTAGTCTAAACCAATTCATGTAAAACCCACGAAATAAAGGAAGCGTGCTAAGAAAAGATGTAAACCACAATAATGAAGAGATTTCCTAGAATAAAATGTAGATTACAGAACAAAATCGGAGAAACCCAGTTTTCGCTGAGTTTACATTCCCTTGCTCTGGGGCAGGGGTGAGACACTATGGGCTTGGAACAGGAAGGGAACCCGCAGCCCAGAGGGAGACAGTTGACCAACCCAAAAGCCATGGACTGAGGACTGTTCTGAGCTGTATACTTCTTGGTTAGCAAAGCACGTGGGCTGATCTAGAATCATTAAATGAATCATACCTGTACTTCCCCATTTTAAAAAAAAATAAGATTTTGTTGTTTACAGGAAATTAAAATCTATGAAGGGCTCACAAGAGAGAGGGACCTCCTAGGGAGTGGTACCAATCTAAACAAAACAAGGGTTCAGCAATGAGACTTCTAACCCCCTTGGCGGCTAGGGCTGGGGCTCAGGTAAAGCATCTCCCCAGTGTGCACCAATCCCCAACCCAGCAAAAAAAAAGAAAACAAAAAAACCCTTTCTGCCCACCAGAAAGGGATATTAAGGCAGGGAGAAAGAATTTGACCTATTTGTTGTCAGATGTGTTCTTACCCAATAGATTTGGATACATCCAAGGTTGAAACACAGAGGTTTCCAGCAATAAACTGAAAAGAGCACTAAATTTGGAGTCTTCCCACCACTCCATTCCTGGGCAAGCTGCATCCTGTGCCCCTAGGCAGGCCCTGACAAAGAACAGATTAGAAGTGGGATCTCCAAGAACACGTTTTGGAGAAGACCTCTTCCTGCCCAACAGCTTACCCACTAAGCTCCCCACCTTTCTGGACTTGGGAAGGGGCAGTGTGTAGATCTCTAGAAAGAAGTAGGCTTCGAGTTTGCAGGCTCCCTCATTGACCACTGCCTGGGATCTGCTGTTTCTGACAGATTTAAAGAAACTTGGGACCCTGACTGATACCTGGATAATAAAAGGAATTCTTCCATAGCCTCTTGCAGCTTAACCAGTGGAATCAGTAGAAACTAAAAATTCATCAAGGGTGGGTTTTTAATTTTTTTAAAATAGGAGTTACATATAGGAGTATCTGTAACACTCCTAAAGTCTCAGGTATCCATTATCAAAGGAACCCATTGGCTCCCAAACTGGGAGCTAATGGCATGGAAGGTTATTAAACCATGCCATGGTTTTAAAAGGTTTCCCAAAACCCTTTTTAGGCCAGTTTAAAGCAAGTGCCGTGGGGCCTAAGATACACAGAATCTCCAGGTAAAGAAAACAGAACAGGTGCATAGCTGAGTGACCACAATACTAACTTCATAGGAGGTCCCCCAACCTGTTCCCCNCCCCCGCCTATAAAGTGACCCCCCTCCCCAAACTCCATACACACTCACACACAAGCACAGGAACACTAAAGTCGGCCCATGGAGCTCCTTTAGGCCAATACCATCCTCTACACCCAATTTCTACTTCATTTAAATAATTATTTTCAGACACTGAAAAGTTCGGTTTAATGAGCACATATTTACTTCCATATTAAATCTCATCATAAAATTAGTCCAGGCAAAAGAGAATGAGGGGGAAACCAGCGTGAAATAAATGGGGACTTGCACCCCAAATGTTCAGTTGTCAGTCAAAAAGAAATTCTTAGAAAGTCGAAACAACTTCAACCCCCAACCCAATCAAAACATCCCTTCCGGAAAAGAGTGACTTGTTTCTTTTTCTCTCTTGCAAATGAGCGGTCCACTCAGTTCTGCTTGGCGGTGTTTTCTTAGCTGACTCCCGGGCTACAATCGGGCCATTTTCGGACACATTCCCATGTAGGTACCAGGGGTGCTCTGGAGGAAGCTGTCGACGCCTGTTCAGCTAATTTAGGTTTTCTTTGTCTAATTACTGTGGAGCTTAGGGAAAAGGAGCCGGGCTCAGGGCAGTAAACTGACACTCGAGCTCTGTGTGTGGTATCCAGGCAGGGTTTGATGGAAAAAGCCTGCTTCCACTCAACTTCAGGTCACTGTCTGGGGCCAGCCCCCTCCCCCCCGCACCCGCCCTTTCCTCTGTCCCTCAGACCTACCAGCACTCTGCATCGTGAGCAGCCCCTATGTACTAGGACACTGAGAGCTGCACCCCCACCCTCCACCCCGGGGGACTAGACTCCACTCCGCCCCACAAGACTCTTTGTTGCATCTATCTTTGTTGTCCCTACAGCATCCTCCTTGCCCTCCCACCTTCCCAGCCTCTCCAGCACACAGCAACCCAGTCCTCTCTGGGCAGCTGCAAAAGCGTGCACCGCTGTGCCTCTCGTTTGCTCCCCAGGTGGGCATCTTTCCCTCTGGGCCTAGCCACCAGCTCTTGTGTGGCCAGGCCTGCTTCAGCCTCCAGCTCTCTTTGCAGCCCCTGTCCGGGGTCAGACTACATTTCCCCGCACGTGTAATCCAATAACTAACTGTCGGGTCTCGTTGGAATGATTTCTCCCGAGGGCCATCTCTCTCTGAGCCTGCTCTTACCGAGATGAATAAGCCACAACTGGGGGAGTGTTCTCGGATGCAGTGAGCTTGGCCTTGGCACGGGGGTGGGGGGGCGCACCGGAAGACTGACGCTGTAAGCCCACTTGCAGGCTTGGGAACCTTCAATGTTGACAATAAATACAGCTATCTCCTCACCTCGGAGTCTCTCTCTCTCTCTCTCTCTCTCTCTCTCCCCTTGAAGTGGAAACAAGTCAGTGGAAGGTGGAAGCAAATTAAAACGAATCCATTCGACTCAAGTATCCTGAGTGTCTAAAAGTTGGCCCAGGTTTCTCCACCCAAACCCTAGTGCTCAGCTTGCAATATGTTCTTAACTGCCCCGGGGCCATAGCTCAAGGGCGCTCAGTGCTTGCCCTCTACTCTGAACTCTCAGAAGCCTGCACGTCCAGCCAGAGAGAGAGACCCAGGATTGGCACGTTACCTTGGGACGTCTGGCACCCTGGCGTGTGGCTGAGGGCGGCACTGTCTAAATGAAGTTGACAGATGGTGTCAGTTCGGGCACTGCGAATCTTGGCTAAGGAGGCTCTTCCAGGGCACCGCCGCCCCAAGACTCGGCCCCCACAGGGTCCTGAAGAGGTGGAGGAGGGGCAGGGTGGGTCCATTCCCGGTGCGGGTGGGTGGGGGTTTCTGGGATAGGAAATGGGCTGCTGGAAGGGATAGAGAATGAATTGCTGAAGTAAGGGGTAGTCGAGCCTTGGCAAGGTTGGGAGTTCTCCTCCCAGCAGAAGGGGAAAGGAAAAGAGACCAGAGAAGAATTAGTACAGCAAGTAAGACCCGGGAGAGTCAGGGAGGCGATAAGAGCAGAAGCCCGCCGCCAGGTCCGGAGGGGGAGGAGTGACGCGGGCCCAGTGCGCCCTCCCTGGGGCGGGCGGCGCGGAGCGAGGAGGGGGCAGGGCGGGGTGGAGTGAAGGGAGGGAGCGAGGGAGGGAGCCAGGCGGCCGCAGGGAGGGCGCGCCAGGGAGGAAGTCCAAGAGACAGAGAGACGAGCACTCCTGAGAGAAGACGACAGGCTAGTCCCCGGGGTCCGGGCTGAAGTATCGGCTCGAGGGCGCAGCTGTCCGACTACGGACAGCGTCGCACTGGTGGCCTAGGAGGTAGTTGCACAAGGCGCCGGCCGGAGGCTCGGAAGAGGGATGCGCGGGGCGTTGCCTCCGACCCGCCGCCGCCGCCGCCCGAAGCCCCAGAGGAGCTGAGAGAGGCTACTCCGAAGCGCTGGCCC
>LOJH01028815.1:7040-17623 GCA_001685095.1 Ellobius talpinus | reverse complement strand
TCCTCCTTCCCAGAATTCTCCTGTTCTCACTGCATCATTTCTACTTCCTGTCTGTTTTTCCCGCCTATACTACCTGCCTGGCCAGTCAGCATTTATTTAAAACATGATTGACAGAGTACAGGCAATTCTCCCGCACCATTTACAGAGATACAAAGAATGAACAGAGCAATTACCTCTTCAAAACCCAAAACATCCTGAGTTAAGTATTCTGTTGTTTAGGGAAGACACACAGTGACCACACCCTAGGCCAAACATCCTGTACGTAGTTATACCCTGAGTCAATTCTCCTGCCACAACCTTCAAGGAACAGGAGTAGGCCTGACCTCTCTGACCTTCGGTTAAGGTCGAATGGATTCACATCCACGGGCTCCAACATTTCCTTAACACGGCTGGAATGTCCACCCAAAAAGCTAAGCAATGTCATGTGTTTTGCACAGGTGTGCTGTCCTAGTTAGTCTTGATGACTTTGAGACTAAACCAGTGCTCTGGGTAGCAAAACAACTTCATTTCATCCTGCTTTTTCTTGCAAGAACATTACCGATAAATGTGTTAAGGTGAACTCTGTTTTCAGAGTGTATTACATTTTTGTTCAGGGTTGAACAAGTGCTGAGTAATCCCTCTAGAGACAGAAATCATTTCAAACATGGATGTGGAGGAAGCAGAGTGTCTCACATTCTTAGCGTGATATTGGAGTGTGATGGTCTTGGGAAGACAATCTAAAGCACATTTCTTCTTTGCCATGCCCACCGTAGTCAATGTGTAGGTTTTGGTTTCCTGTCAACATGTTTGAGGGAACATCATCTGAGATAAAGAACCCAAGAGTAGCTCTGTCCTCTGACACCTCTATCTGTCCACAGATCAGGAACCACACCAACTATGCTTCCAGCTCCACCTCCCTGCCCCGTCCAGGCTCCTCAGCTCTGATGTGGAGTGACCAGCTGGAAAGGTAAGATGGAGAGGCTACCAGCTTGACTGAAAAGCCTTCGTCCTTGACTCGGGTCTGTCTACTGATACAAAGACAAAAACGCCTCTGAGAATCAAAAGGTAAGGACTGAGGAGATGGCTCAGTCTGTCAGAGCTTGCCTCAAGCATGAGGACCTTGGTTCAACACCCAGAACCCATGTCAAAAGCCAGGTGTGGTATTCACCTGTAATCACAGTGATAGAGAGATGGGAGGGGGGAGACAATGGAATCCCTGGAGTTCGCTGGCCAGGTAGCCTGGCCAATGAGAGACACTGTCTCAATCAAAAAGGGGAAGTTATTGGAGGATCACCACTCGAGATTTTCCTCTGACCTACACACACACATGTATGCATGTACGCACGCATGCATGCACCTGGAAGACACCACACACATTTTGATCCAGGTAAGCCAAACTCGACAGAGTGGCTTTCTTTTGTGAAACCCTTCAGACACCTCCTTCCACGGAGACTGGTTCCAGCTTGGACTTATGACAAATCAGCTCCTCTACCTCGCCGTTGAGCGCTCATAACAAGATGCATAATAAGTGTTTTACGACCGAGTCGTAATTAATTACCGAGTGTTTTAATTAGACACCAGAACCCAATGTCTTGGCCACATGGCCGGCACGCTCTCAGTTCCCCTTTAGATTTGATTTGATTTGTATGGAATGTGTCCTCCAGTGAACAAACACTCTGGAAAACAGAGCAGAATGAAGAGCGAGACGCGTGGTTGACGCTGTTAAATTTAGAACATCAGTTCTCCCCTGTAACACTGTCTTCCATGTGTCTGTTAGGGACTCCAGAGCCATGGGCGGACTGAATGAAGTCTGCCAGCTTGATTGTACTCTGTAACCTATGTCCAAAAGAGAGGATGTGAAGAAAGGGGTTTCACTGTTTTTAAAGACAACACACTCGGCTTATCAAGTAAGTGGAAAGCCAGTGTGCTCACTGTATTTCATTTTCTGGTTTTCCGGATGCAAAAAGTACCTCTTCTCAGTACATGGTGTTACTGTGAATGTGGACGTTCAAGAGCTTAATATCTCTGCCATTTATCACCTCCTGGTTGTGGTAACTGAGAGAGAATTGATTCAGTTTTACAAAGGGAAAACTGAATATGTTTCTCCATGAAGTTGGAAACTAGGCCAGCAAGAATACGCTGGTGGACTCTGGAAAAGCTTTCAGGCCGTAAGGCTGGAGCTGGGGAGAAGGCTCAGTGGCTAAGAGCACTGGTACCTCTTGCAGTGGACCTGGGCTCAGTTCTCAACTCATAGCTGCCTGCAATTCCACCTCCAGGGATCTGACTCTCTCTTCTGGACTCTCTGGGCACCAAACTTATGCACATGTGCCCTTCATTTAGCATCTGTGAGATCAAATATGCACACCCAGGCATACCGTGACTCTGTTCTTCCTTGTTACAGAGCATGAAGGGAAGACAGAGGGTAACTTATTTCCACCTCTTTTTTTTGCTAGTTTCACCTTAAGGATTTTAAAAATATCATTTATTTTGTTAGTGTGTTTATATGTCTGTGCATGTGTCTGTGTGAGTAGATGTTTAGGTGTGTGTGTGTCTGTCTGTCTGTCTGTGTGCCTGTCTGTCTATATTTGCATATGGAAGCCGAAAGAGAGTAATGAGTGTCCTCCTTTATCATCCTTACTGATTCCTTCCTAACCTCTGCATCATCTCTCCAGGTCATTTACTTATTCCTTTAAGGTAGGATCTCTCCCTGAACTTACAGCTAGATTGGAATCAGCAAGGCCTAGTGAGGGCACCAGTGTGTGTAGTAAACCTGGCTTGTCCTGTGTGTGCTGAGTTTGAAACTCTTGTCATGTTCTTGCACAGCAAGAAATCATAACCCTAAATCAGTTCTCGATGCCCTTGTCTTTAATTTTTAAAATAAATTTGACTACAGTTTTGCCTTATTAAAGAGAAAAAAAATTAAGCCAGACTGCATAGAGACTTTAGAAAGTGGAAAAAAATGGGAAACTCTGGGGATTTGGCCCAGTGGTGGAGTGCTGGCCTAGCATGTTCAAGGGTGAGTTCCCTCCTCAGCAGCAACAAATAAGCCAATAACCCAGGAGAGGGTGATTGCTGGGCTCTAGTTCCTCAGCTCCAGAGAGCCATCAAGTCATCACTGTCTTACAGTCCTTTTCATTCTTTCTAATACACTTTTCTTCTTTAGGCATTTTTCAAACTCTCTCTCTCTCTCTCTCTCTCTCTCTCTCTCTCTCTGTGTATGTGTGCATGTGAGTGCAGATGCCCACAGAGACCAGTAGAGGGCATAAGATCCCCTGGAGCTGGAGTGACAGGCAATGGTGAGACACCCAATATCAGCCCTGGGAACTGAATTCAGGTCCTCTGCAGTAGCAGAAAGTGCTTTCAACAGCTGAGCCATCCTTCTAGTCTCTCTCTCTGTACTTCTAAAAAACTTTGGTACATTCATTGCATGGATTTTTAGGCATTTGTTACTTGTGCTTTTTTTTAAAATCTTGTTCTCATTTCTTTAATGTAAAATATGCACTTCTCAAACTATTTGAAAACACTTTAGAAAGTTAATATATGCTGTACTCAAGAGTTTATCAAGGAGCACACTGCAGCTCCCTCTACCAGAATTTGCAATCACCCTGGGTACCATGTAAGTATCGGTGCTATAACTGGAAGCCCAAATGTGGAGGGATTTGTTGTTGCTGTTGCTGTCAATGCTTTGTTTTGTTGGCTTGGGTGGTGGTGGTGTTTGCTTGACAGGGTTTTTTGCAGTCCTGGCTCATCTCAAACTCTTTATGTTGCTTTGAACTCTGGATTCTCTTTTCTCAGGCTCCTGAGTGCTGGAATTACAAGCATGAGACATCACACCTAACTATGAGATTGCTTTTTCTAATACTTGTAGTTTATTTTAGCTTAAGAAGACTTTGAAGGAGCATGTGATGCATAATATATAATGGTCTTGAAAACCACGTGCAGTCAAAATGCTTTCTAAAAGAATTAAAGATTTGAAATTCTGTCAGTGAGAAACTGAGTTGCTTCACTCTAACCAGCACGGCGCATTACCTTAAAATCTGGCAGAAGAACTTAGCTGGTTTGATATGAGAAAGGCTGCATTTTACAGGGTGCTCCTTATTTTAGAATCACAGTTATATACTCATTGAGACTTGCTGTATGCAAGACAATCTGTTTTACGTACCCATAAGTGACCTTATTTACAATTTGATGTGCCCATAAGTGACCTTATTTACAAAGCACACCTAATTTCTACACACATGTGTTTTGGCTGTAGATGGCATATGCATTTATTATTAATAAGTTACTTTTACTCTATGCACAAACATGTTAATAGTTATTCCCACTGTACTTACAGGTCTCTCTTTGTGTTTCGACAGATGACAAACACCCCGAGGTGGACTTCCACTGCAGTCCCTGCTTGCCTGGGTCTGTGAATTTCTTCCCCCTGAGAAAGAAAACGGAGTATTTTGGATTTTTTTCTTCTTTGGGCCACATGTTTTAATTTTTTTTCTTGCCATTAAACCCATGGAGACAAGCTCTCTTATGGTAACCTGAACTTCTGGATGCTCCTGTGAAGGACTGGGACTCTGCACTTGAAAGTAGGGCAGAATGAGCAGCACAGACCCACCCTTGGTACAGCAGTGTCTCCAACTCCAGCCTCGCCGGGGCATCGTCACGTGTTTTAGTAGCTTGATTCTTCTACATAAGTTTGAAAAAGCAGTGTAACTTTTTAACAGAAAATAATTCAGGTGTTGAGAGCAATTATCCGTCTAATAAACTATGAGCTTAATGAGATTTTTTAAAAAAAAGCCACATGGGAAAGCAGGGGCATTGTGCAAACAGTGTTGTGCCAAGCTGGCATGGGACACCACAGAGTGGTGTGTCCTGAGTGAGGCTTCTGGTGATAGGCCCTTCAGTAATTCACGAATTGCAACATTGTCTCTCTGCTCTTAAAGGGAGCAGTTCGGCTAAGGGTGCCTTCCAAGTGTCACTAACAGTTCCAAGGCTAGATGACTAAATGTTCAGTTAAAGCCATAAAAAGGAAAACCAGATACAGCCAGCTAATTATGGTTCCAGTTCAATCTTACTTCTGACTCAACATCAATTTAAGATTTCTCACAATTTGTGCTCAGGCAGCACACACACAAAAAGGGCAAAATTAATAAGATTTTAAATTATTTATCAGTTATTCTACATCTAACTAAGTCTGTGACTTTTTATAAAATAAAAATAATTTTGTCTATATTGAAATAGTGAACTTTAAAGACTATCTGAGTTCTTTAACAGCGTCCAACACCTTTACCTGCTTGTAAATCCAACAGCCTCTTTTTCCTTCCTCAACCTGCCCTCTGAATTTCTTTCCCCAGCCCCCGTTCACTTAGTTCAGCAAATATTCAGTGTCTGCCTAGGCACTCACAGCACCACACTGCCACCTCTGTGGGCGTCTCAAGAAAAGATGAGACTCTGGGATCTGTTGTTTTGTCCTCGGAGCCTCTGTCCACCTATAACTAAGTGGTGTGGTCTGTGAATCCACTGTCAACTACCACAGCTTTATTTTGATCTGTTTTTACAACACTTTTCAGTAACCTTTAGGTGGTCATTTTTACCACCTTCTTCTGAGATTTAAGCTCAGTGACCACCTCTGAGCACAGGGTAAATGGCGCCACCAGAGAATGTCCATCGCTCACCGCCATGGGTATCTAGCTGTCATCTACTATTTCATCTTCACAGACCGAGCTCTGTACAGTGTTCCCCATCAGGACCATTCCTTAAGGTTTGCTGCAATGACACTCCACTTACAGGACCAGGTGATGTAGCAGATCATGGGCTTTGAAGCAAAGTTGGATTGGACTCGCCATACACCATGCACAGACCCTGTGCCCTTGAGAAAGCTTCATTACATACCACTGGGTCTCAAATTATCCTACCCATGAGCTGAAAACAGTGCTTCCTGTAGGGTTATTGTGATGACCTCTGTGAAGCATATGCAATGTGTCAGATCAGTAAGCAATGACTGATTAATTCATTGTTTAGAATTATCTTCAAGTACTTGCTATGAGCTCTCAGTTTTGATTTCAAACTGACTTCCTTACTGCCTGGACTTGAATGTCATGGGCAGAATCCACTTCAAACCCATGCGTTAGTGTCTCTAAGACTTTGGCATCAGTTCTACCGTCGCAGAACGTCCTACGCGTTCTCTCATTGTCCTTGGACAATTCATATCTGTGTCCTCATCTGTACCCTCATCCTGATGTTACATGGAACCCACAGTATCATAGCACACTGCCTTAAACACTTTCACTCTCTGTGGTTTTTTTCCCCTTGAAAAACAATGGCTAGAGCCCTTTTTCTATATCGTCTTTATCTCTTAGCTCCATGTTATCAGACACCTAGAAAGTTGCTGTTGATTTAGTTAATTATCAGCAGGGGTGACATTTATATACAGGACTACCAGTCTGTAATAGGAAAGACTTCGGTGGGAAGCTGCTTCCGTATTACCATTATTAACTTTCTGATTTTTGTGTCTGTATCCAAGCAATCTAATCACACTCAGTTCAACACGAAGAGTGTAAAGCTCCTTTTGTGGATGTAAATTATAATGAGGCAACTGAAAAAAAAAAGTTTGACAAAGGTGATGTCCAGACACCAGACTGGCCATTTCGTGACTCACCTAAACTCCGAGAGAAAAGGTGTGCATCTGTGTAAAATACTTCTGGTGCTGTTTTTTTAAAACAGGCTTCAGTTTTTAGTGCAGGTTTAGGTTCTCAACAAAACTGAGTGGAATCCAAAGGACCCTTCGCCTTTTTGTCCAGGGAAAGCATCTACTGCAGAGCAGATTCTGCTGCTTCGTGCACTCGTGCTGTGGTTCAGAGCGTGAATCAGCTTTAAGGTTCTTGTCCTCGGTATCATCAGTAAACACTCTCATCATGATGTAATGGGGTTGACACAAGGGCTAATCCTCCCAATAACCCACTGAGCTCCACTGAGCTGCTGCCCCAACACACAGCATATGGAGAAGCGGAGTTGATCAGTGGTTTTAAACCAATTATAATACCAATAAGACTTATGGGTTAAACACATGAAATTGTGTAATATTAATGTGCTAAGTGGATGTGCAGACACAAGTTCTTGCCCCTTTTCACATATATGCAACGGAATCTTTTAGCTATATGTAATATATTTGTGTAAGATGCTACATGTATTATGTGTATGGTTCTTTATATAATGTAACAAATATATAAGCTACCCTGTGTGACATATCACATGTTAGATATATCTAATATGTCCTGTGTGTATTGCATGTAATGTGTTTTGCATCACTTTCGCCCTCTGGCGTTTGCACCGGAGGAAATGAGTTACTGAAAAGTCCAATATCCAGTGCTGTCTTCTTGCACCAGCACAAACCAGTGTGAATGAAAATTGGCAAAGAAAAGTCCATTAGGTTGGTTCTGTGATGTGAGGCCAGGACAACAGGAAAGGCTGCCAAGCCTGCCGTGAGGGCCAGGCCTGGAGAAAGCAACTGTGCTGGCATTCAGAGACAGGGCTTTCACTAGAAACTTTATTTGTTCCAACCTCCCCAGGAGAGAAGAGAAAGGCAGATCCATTGCCTTGTATAGGTGCATGTAGATGTGTCTTGTAGTTATATAGTAGTCTACAAGACACAGAAAATTCAGACTTTAATTGGTCTGCTCTTTTATTATTTATAAGAAAAGCTGAAAATTAAGATAAAGATGAAGTGAAAGCCATAGACGTGTATAGAATGTATTTAAAATGACGCAGCCTTCCCATACCCTTGATATTTAGGACTGTATTTGGGGCATGTTAAGATAACTGTCACAGTGTGGGCATCTTAAGGCTCTGTTCACTATATTTTACTTGCTATAATGATGTAACTATCTCCTTGTCTTGATTCGTGCTTATGTGTTTCAGGAATCTGCAGTCTACTAACCGTTTTGTTGATTTTTAATGTCTAGGCAATACTGTAAATATAAGTGGTTCTTGTTTTATCTATGTCCTAAGGCTTGGTTTTTATTAAATGAAATGTTTTTTTATATAAAGGTAATTTGTGTGAAGCCCATTCTAATATCCTTTAGAGTTGCTTTTGAATACTGGCCATATTGTGGGTTTCCAGGACCTGGCCTTTGTGTGTCTTGGTATCCAATAGAACCAGCGCTGTTGGGGCCAAGAACACAGAAGGGACCAGTAAAGACATAGTCGTCCGTGATCTGACTGTAGCACATGGGAGTGGTGCCGAAGCTCCTGGGCTGTCACCGTGTGGCATTTAATTGGCACTAAGTTCTGTGTGCTCCCTGTCTACCCAGCACAGAGAATGATCTACAAGAACCATGCTTTGGGTTTTGAATGAGTTTCTTCAGTTCGTAGCAAGAAAGGGTAAAGGAATCTACAGTGAGTAGCATCTAGAGAGAAGCAGCAACTGACCCCAGAACATCGGACTCAATGCTTGCAGCACCCGGCAGCCATGGCTGGAGAAGCACAATTGAGACACCAAGAAAAGGCAACATCATCAAATTGGGGCTGACAAATACCCAGCAGAGGGAGACTGAAAAAGCCCTGCTGAGGCAGCCAGATGGAGTTCCCAAGTGAGTTCCAGGCAGAGGAGAGTGTCCCCTCGGGTGTGACTTCCAAGTGAAAGAGCAAATATCAGCAGAAAGATGCCGTGACTAAATTGGATGGTTACCACAGCTATCAGGCACCGACTGGGAAGCTGAGGCAGTCAGCTGGGGTTCCTAATTGAACTTTCTCTCCATGAATGAGCTTCCCATCCTCACCGTAGACAATTTTATATTATGGTATAGACAATACTAACCTTGGCTGGAAATGAAGTTTTTTAAGGGCACAGTGTTTTCAATACTTGAAACCACTGACTGTTTTTCCGTCTTCCCATCGTAGAGCCAGGGAACAGCTTGATACAGGATAGGGCAGGGCCTGTTGGAGGGCTCTTGACATAAACAAGCTTGGGTCTACCATGGAGAGAACAAGCAGCTTGTGCAGCCTGCTCCAGAGTGAACACACATGACCACTTATCAACATGCATTACACATGCCCTCTTTGGGCCATTTGGGACAGACTTTATTTAGGTTTGAGCAAACCAATGACGTCACTAAACTTCTTATAGAGAACAATTATAAATATGTTTTAATACGGAGTGACAATCCTAATAGGAAGTGAAATAAATGCAAGCCTACATGTAAGAGAACGTTTACCAAGGTTTACGCCTTCACTTGGCATGGGTGAACATTAACCACACCTACAGGCCACAGAAGGCCGAGGACATAAGGCAGAGAGGATGAGCGGAGCATAATTTGCACCTAAGATAATGAGAGAAAATGAACATTTGGAAAGGGTTTAAGCTCATGTGTAGTGGTTCCTTCTCATAAATAAGCACATCAGCAAGTGTCACTGTTCAGCTTATTTCTTTGGTGATTGACATTAATGGTTTATTGATTTAACGTTTGGCTGAAATGCCAAATTCATTTCAGTGCCTTAGAGTTACACATGAAATATTTGTGGAACCGTACTTGGGGAAAGCAAATACGATTCTGCCTACACATTTAAAGCAAGAGCCGAGCAACAAGCACTGAAATGTACAGCCCAGGGAGGGAGAGGAAATGAAATGTGTCCAGATAAAGCCACATCACTGAAATCTTAGCATGAAGCAAAGCAAGGGCTCCCAATAACACTGAAGATTAAATCAAGGAGGATGATAAAAACTGGAAGACTTCTAAGTGTGGTCTGACAACCTGTCTCTATAAAAAACTCACTGAGTGCCCTAAGGTGGGTGGGGAAGGTTCCGGTTCCGGGACTTTGGATAAAGGATATGAAAGAGGTCTTTAAGCTATATTAAATAAATGTTGTTCTGAGGAAATGGGGGGGTGGAGGTAGAAGGTCTTAGAAAAAGGAAGGAAAGATCAAAGTCATTTGTGTTTCCTCGAGCTCACCTAATACTCAGTTCTACACACTTCTCTCGGTTCCATCTTTACCAAAGGATTCAATCTAAGCATCATTCATTCCCCGCTTGAATTACAGGGCCTGGCTTTTTATCTTGGGCCCCAAAATCATCTTCTATACCAGCTGCCAGAGTCACATTTGTTCATAAATTGAAAACCTGTTTGTCATTTCCTTCCTTAATCCTTACATTGTTCTCCCTTGAGATCCAGGCTAAAATTCAAAGCAGAAATGTAGTCCATGTTGTTTTCTACCATCTTGTGTCTTTCATCTTCATCTTGCTCTCTAGTGAGGGCAACTTGCATCTACTGTCCCTACACACTGGGGGCTCCAGCCTTATCCCTATGTGAAAACCCTAACGAGTGTCAGCTGAAAAACCACTCCCTCAAAGAACCTTTTTCTGTTTTGCTTGTGAACCTTTAACGACTGAGTCACCTCTCCAGTTCAGCTTTTTCTTTTTTTATTGACTGAAATTGAACCCAGGGTTTGATCGCTAATTAGGCAAGCCCTCTACCACTGCACACTCTAACTCAGCTTCTCATTGCCGGGGGCGGCTCATTCATTCCCGGCTGCCCAGCCCTGAAATAATCACACAGAAATGAATTAATTAAATCACTGCTTGGCCCATTAGCTCTAGCTTCTTATTGGATAACTCT
>LOJH01028814.1:0-17623 GCA_001685095.1 Ellobius talpinus | reverse complement strand
GTACTCCACAAAATTGGAAAACTTAAAGGAAATGGACAAATTTCTGGATAAATACCACTTACCAAAATTAAATCATGACCAGCTAAGAATCCAATTTGAATGAGAATAGTTTATCACCAGAAGAAATTCAGATGTAAGAATCATCTGGCAAATATTTCAAAGCAGTTATTAGAAAAAATTATTTATATAGATAATTAAAAAAATCTTTGTAAATAATTTTAAAAATGTAAAATCTCCACAGATACACAAAATTTTGCAAAATTTAAAATAGAAATTATAGGATTAATAAAGCAATATAAGAAGGTAAAAATTTGCCAAATGGGGTTTATGCTATAGTACATGGATATGAAAAGATAAAATTGGGAACATGATGTGGGATTCCCCTCTGTATACCACTGGTTAATAAAAAAGCTGCTTTAGTCCTATTGTTGCACAGACTAGAACAAGGTGGGAATTCCAAGCAGATAGAGGAGGAGAGAGAAGGCAGAGTCAGGAAGACACCATGTAGCCACCAGAGTAGAAAGATGCCCACACTGGTACCAGTAAACCATGAGCCTCATGGTAAAATATAAAATAATAGAAATGACTTAACTTAAGATGTAAGAGCTAGCTAGAAATATGCTTAAGCTATTGGCCAAATAGTATTGCAATTAATACAGTTTTTGTGTGATTATTTCGGGTCTGGGCAGCCAGGAACAAACAAGCAGCCTCCACCAACAGGACACATCAATAGATTTCACATACTCTGAACCATGGAGAGGAAATATAGCTTAGGTCAATTGAACAGTGTCTCAAGCACCCATTGAGCAATTACAAAGTCTAGCATGTGTCTTTCAAGTGTCATGTGGAAAGAAAAGAGAACAGAATTGAAGAAGTATTTAGTAAACATTGGCTTCGCATTTCCTAAACTTGGCAAAAGACATAAATCTACAGGCTCAGAAAGCTGGGTAAAAATAAGAGAAACACAAAGAAATGTGTTCCATTGTCCATCACAATTCAGCTTCTGAATACAGTAAAAAGCAAAGAAAATCACTGAGCACAGCCAGAGAGAAATGGTGCGTAGAGAGGGAAATTCGAAGTCAGGTGACACCAGTATCAGTATTGTTCCCTGTTTCTGTGTCAAAAAACTCAACAAAAATAACTTAAAAGACAGCAGTGCTTATTTGGGCTCATCATTCACAGACACTTCATCACAACAGAGAGGTCCTGATGGCAGGAGCTTGCAGCAGCTGGTCACGTTGCGTCGGCTATCAGGAAACAGAGAGCAAGCTATGCCTAAGCTTAGCTGGATGTCCCTTTTTTATTCAGTCCAGAATGTGTGGGATGGTGCTACCCATATTCAGCATGAGTCTTCCACCTCAGTTAGCTTAATACATGTACCTCTCACAGATCTGCTCAGAAGTCTGTCTCCTAGGTGACGCTCGATCTTTTGAGGTTGAAATGAGATGTTGACCATCACATAGAACTGACAGGGTTCTAAACTACATGAAGAACTCTCAGCTGTGACTTCTGGAAGCCACTGACTAGAAGGAAATGAAGACATTCTTAGATGAAGATAAGCTGAGAGTAATTTTCCAACAACCAAACCCTTAAAGAATGACTAATGTGTAATTCTATAAGTGGAAAGAAAATGGCCCAGAAGAGAATTTCAAACATCAGATTAAGTAAGTTTCTATGTAATTAACTACTCTTCACTTTGTAAGTTTCTTAAATCATAGTCCTTACTTAAAGCAAATGGTCATTTCATCATTAAATGTGACACTTACTATACGTATTAGGATGCATTTTCTTTTAAGCATGTGTATTAAAACTTCCTAAAGCACAGTAAGTTTTCTATACTCACAGGGTTGAAATACTCACATGCACACATGACAGCTTGCCTATATTGAAATATTCTGATTTATTATTAATAACTAACAATATTCTACAGCTTAAAAGCTTAGAACAAGAGGAATAAAAAAAATGAAGCTTTTCAGGGGAAAAAAAGGAAAGAATCAAGAAAGTTAATAAAGTGAGGAGAAGATGGGAAAGAATTGAGGTGAAAGTAGACGGGGTGGTTTAGTGAAAGGTAAAGAAGACGAGAAGAGCCAGGAAGGAAAAGATTCTGTGGGAGGCTGGTGTGAGAGGAAGAAGACAGAGGCTACAGATAAAATCTTCTCGTGTCACCAGCCTCAGCTTTCAAAAAAAACCCAAAAAACAAAACAAAACAAAAAAACAAAAATAAAACCAAGAATGTTCTGGGATGTGATGACACACGCCTTTAATCCCAGCACTTGACAGGCAGAGGCAGGTGGATCTCACTGAGTTTGAGGCCAGCCTGGTCTACAAAGCAAGTTCCTGGACAGCCAAAACTATTACACAAAGAAACCCTGTCTCAAAACAAACAATAAGTAAATAAAAACAAGTGTGGTAACAATATTTTAATGTTTTAGAGAACAAAAAAGGAAGATATATTTCATCCCTGTTTTTCATACGTCACACAGCCACCTCACAGTAAGAAAGAGAACACGACTCATGGTGTGGCCTCTCCCACTTCAAAACACCTGCTTTCATTGCCATTCTGCACCCCCATCTTCCTTCTCCTCTCATTCACAAGAAAACTATGACCTCAATTTCCTGAAGCCAAGTCTCTTATGTAATTAATTGGAAAAAGATACAACAACAACCTTCCTATGGGGAAATAAAAAACAGAGTCAAGGCTGATACGTTAGAAGAGGAACACAAAAGGAGCCTAGGATTTGATAACCACCAGGAAACGTTTGCATAATGAGGACTATCTAAACTGAAAAGCAAGGAATGCTTAGAGAACAAGTAAGCAGAAGGATTCATTAAATAATCTTTGTGCTCCATGGTAAAAGTACTAATTTCAGTATTTTCACTCAAAATGAGAAAAGAGAGCTGCATATTAAGAGTCTATTAGATGTGAATGCCTGGAAAGGCCATTCCTTTTCAGATAAAACTGACTTTGATCATCCTCTCCCATGGGAAACCAGCATCCTGTATGAGGGGCCTTATGCTCCAGTTTCCTCAGGGCTTGTAAGGCAGCCAAACCAGTTGGAATCTGTGAGCTCCAGATTTACTGAGAGACCCTGTATAAAAACAAAAGGGGTTGAGTCGTCAAGACAAACAGCTAACACTGACCTCTGGCCTACACATATGTGTGCACACAAATGCACACACACAAATGAACATGAGCATCTATATAAAAGGAGATACATGATGTTCCCAGCTTGGATTTACTTCAGATATTTGTAATATGACTCAGAGATCAAAGATTCCTGCCACCAAGCTTAATTACCAGAGATTCATCTCCAGAACCCAAATATAGAAGGACTCAGCGTTGTTGCCTTCTAGCCTCTAGACATGTACCTTGGCATGTTTGTGACCGCATATACACACATATACATACAAATAAAAATTGTATATAAATATAAATAAAACATTGATCTATGTAATACACTATCAAAAAAACCAAATGTGTTAGTATAACTGATTAAGAATTTGATCATATTCTAATACTCATGAAAAAAATTATAAGCAAGTTGGGACTAGAAGTAAATTATCTAAATTTCATTTTGAAAATGTACAAAAATCTGCACTTAACTTAATGCTTAATAACTGTACACTTGAGAACAAGGAGATTGAATTGCACAATTATTATAATGTGCCACTTGGCAAGCATGACAAACAAAGTAGTCTTAGCAGGCAGGACTTTGTGTGCAGTTCAGCTGGGGCAGAGACGTTCAAAGTTTGCTGTCCTTGTTTCAGGGGGAGAGATCAACACATGAGGGTGCCACTGTCCTCTCAAATTTCTCCCCCAATTCTCCCATGAGGAGATAAAATTAGCTATTTGAAGGCTGATGGACTTTGGGTCTCATTACCCTAGGGCCTTCTTAAACCCATGATTTTCTTGTCTGGACAGTGCCTATTTCTAGATATTTTAGAGGTTGGAGGCATATTGGAAAGGGAATTTTGAGAACCGGCTTCTCCTAATAGTTCACATCTCTCTCTCTGCTTTCCCCACCTTTAGATTTTTCTCTTGCTTAGGAGGTGAACATGTATACTATTTATAAGGCCCTGAAACCAGAGTTCCTTTTTCATTATAACTAACTAGTTGGTATGAGACCTTCCATTTCTTAAGACAGAAGAGATGGTCAGTGCTGAAGATTCAGTGAAGAAGTTGGCATTAGATTGTGTAGGAGGATGGAAAGATGAGTTTAGTCAAGAATGTCTGTATCTATATTAAGACACAATTCTAAAACTATCCTTCATGAAGGTTTCACCCGTACCTAATATTTGCTCTCACAGCCTATTTGAGTTAATCAAAGGAAGACTCTTAACTTCCTTTAAACCGATGGTTCTCAACCTTCCTAATGCTGTGACTCTTTAATACAATTCCTCATGTTGTGGTAACCTACAACCACGAAATTATTCTGTTGCTACTGCAACTTTAATTATAAAACTAAAATAACTTTAATTTTGCTATTCTTATGAATCACATTGTAAATATATGATATGCGTGATCCCTGATACGCGACTCCTGTGTATTGGGGGAAGGTTGTCCCCCACAAGTTGAGAACCACTACTTTAAAGTCTTTTATACATAGGAAGTAGCTTCCAACTACCCTGGAAATCTCTCTCATACCTCTTAAGAAAACCAGGGAAAATCGCTTCCAGAAACATTAGAAAAAATAAGCCTAATCTGTAGACCATTGGGCTTCATACCAGGGTTATTTAATGCTACCCTGATAGTGGCACCATGCCTTATAGAAGAATCCCATATACCTTAGTATTGTGATTGTGGTCAGAGAAGGAGATAATCCATATGTCACAGCCACTAGCTAACTCACCCATGAAGACAGATGAAGTAAGGCAGCACTTTTCACGTCTTAAAGTCCTTGCAACAAAATGTCTTCCAAGTATACAATTGGTTTACATGAACAAGACTAATAATCCTCCACAGTATAAAAGTGCATACATAAAACCAGGCAGTAAATGAAGAGATTTGTCTCCCACCCCTCAGGGCTTAAGGAACCCTGTGGAAGACGAGATAGAAAGAGTGTAAGAGTCAGAAGGGATGAAGGACACAAAGAAAGCAAAGTTCTCTAAATCAGCAGAGTCAATGTACATATGAACTCAGAGCTGAGGCAGCATGCACAGGACCTGCATGGGTCTGCACCAGACTGGGTCCTAGAGCTGAAAGGAGAAATGGACCCGTGCTCCAAATGTAACTCAGAAGCCATCTCCAGTGATAACCACTTGCAAATGCAAATTTAGTTTTTTCTAAAGGAATCTCACTGGGGAAACAACCTACTCTTACAGGTAGGCTGTATGCCCAGCAGTAGATGGGCAACAGGAAACAAACCCGAAGGTATCTACGGCAGTTGCTTTCTCATAAAGTTGTGTCATGGCTTTTGTCTTGTGTTTTTAAAATTATATCTTAATTTTATTTTTAATTAATTTAATTAATTTGTGAAATACAAGTCACTGTCATGCCAACTTATTGAAGACTTCTTTTCCTCTAGTGGAAATACTTCCACTGAAGGAAGACATAAGGTTCACAAAGCTCATATGAGTATTACAAAAATGCCATAAGGCTCCTCTATGGTTTTAAAACTGTTTCAGCAGGGAGGAGTTTCTGGTGAAATTGCCTGAAATTCGTGCAGAGAGCTTGAGATGTCAGTTTTGTGAGTCATCACTACTGCTGGAGTGGGCTTTTCCGTGATGTAACTGTTCAAGTCATCCAAACACTGTGAGTAACACCAATAAGGCTACTGGTCCATGGAACTGGCCTCAAATGGAGCTGTTATTTTGCTGTAGGAATTCCTGCAGCCAGTAACCTTTAAAGTGCCCGCCCAGTTGGGTGGGGCCTCATATACTATATGTGTTGACGTAAAGCATGCATCTGCTCTCTCTCTTCTGGCGCAGACTTGGTTGCTGTTCCCTATTCGAGCAGAGCATTGTGATCTGTGAGTCTACCCCTAAATAAATAACCCTCTATTATATTCAATTCTTAGGAAGTGTGGGATTTCTTTTAAGTTTCCTTCTTCATCTGGTGCCCAACATGGATTCAATGAATTTTCCTGCAGTAAACTTTGAAATTTCCAGGAAGATGATGGGGCCCCACAACAACAACTCCAACTGGTTGATATGATGTCATGATGTTGATAGCGCTACTATAAAACCGTTTTGGGTACCAACTGGTCAAGATGGTTCCAACTTGGCTAGCTGAAATAGTGCACATTTTTACAGCATCCTGGCCAGAACTTCAAATAGGACTCTCAGAAAAACCCTACCAAATACTCAGAGACTATTTGCAATTATACCAGACAATAACCTTGGCACTTAGCCATCATTTACTTTCACAGGTTCCCATAGAAAGTACATAGCCCCCGTGACAGGTAGAAGTAATTCTAGAAGGTGATGTCCCGTCTTCCAACAAAGTTTGTCCTCAGGGTTAGGGACATCATTTAGAGGTTGATTTTATGTGCTACAGAATTGGGGGTTGGGAGAAAATTATGTAGGCTCAGGGATATCTTTAAAAAATAAGAGGGGGAATTGAATGGGATAATAGATTAGTGTGAGCTTACTCACACTAATATAAATATTGAGTAATGGAGTGAATACTTGTGAGTTATTATTTACATTGTTATAGATACATACTTAAATTATATTGAACATGTTCCTATTTTCATCTACAATATTTATATACCTAGGCAAAGTTGTTTTGTCATATTGTATGCATGCATGCTTCTACCCCTGCTTAAGACATTTTCTATATTGATACAATTTTAGGATATATTTATTATATTGCAATATACATTTCTAACTCTGATCAAGATACTTATACATTGTTTACATTTTGAGGTCATTGTCCTCATTTGTTGTACAGTTGTTTAAAAATTGTTTAATATTTTAATATAAGCCTAGTCTTTAAGTTATATAGGTAATAAGAATTATATGTAAATAGTCATCCATGTTTGTCATAGTTAGACTAATCAGGTTCTTTAGATACATAGNTACATTGTTTACATTTTGAGGTCATTGTCCTCATTTGTTGTACAGTTGTTTAAAAATTGTTTAATATTTTAATATAAGCCTAGTCTTTAAGTTATATAGGTAATAAGAATTATATGTAAATAGTCATCCATGTTTGTCATAGTTAGACTAATCAGGTTCTTTAGATACATAGAGATTGTATTCTGCATAGATAGGTAATCTTTGACCATTTCAAAGAGTTGTAGAATATGGCATTTAAATAACTTAGGGTTCTATTGATGTGAAACAAGTTTGCTCCTGGCAGCACCCATCTATTCTCGAGAGAATGTTGTGCACAGAAGACACTCCACTTGGAGTGTGTTTTCTTGGCAAAACTGGCCCTTTTTGACTGTATACTACCCATGTGGTTCTCAACATGGTATTTCTTTTTTAAAGCTTACTGCTTTTTATGAAGCTGACACCAGGGATCGTGTGTAAGAAAAGTCTTATTGGCAGCATGTCCCTTACAGGAGTGTCACTGAACATACTGAGAATATGGGGAGTCATGGGCATGCCCACACAAGCATGGAGAGTCTCCAAGCACCCACAGGACACTTTAATATTTCAGATACTTGTCCTCCCTTCTGTGGAAGAAACCTAGCTATGTCTCTTTGATTCATTAAATAGTTTAATAGGTCTTTTTCCATTTCCTTCCCCATGTCAGGAAAAGGTGAAGGGGCCTCTGCAACCGCATGCTGCCTCAGCACGCTCTTGGGAATGGCTTGTTAGCAACAGAAACAGTGTTTTCTGGGTTTATTCATATAGACACATTATGTCCGCACATTTGTTAAGTGAATTGAGAATTTATAAGAAAATGATTTTGAAATGAAAACAAAACCACAAATATTGCCAGTTCTGCTCTAGAGTAGTATCCTGTTTCAGAGTCTTTTTTTTTTTCTTTTTTTATTTTTTGTAGAAAAATAGATTCTCCTCCTGGCAGTTTAACTACAGGATATAAAGCAAATAACTGGATTGATGGGATGTCAAAACATATCAATCAGACTGGTCTTCCAGGAAAATGAAAATGAAATTTATGCCCTGGCAATGCTGAAGCATGCATGGGCAGCCTGTATATGGCAGTTCTGTTGAACTTGTTCATAGTGGGTTTCATGGTCTAAGTTGATGAGGACTTCTGTCCAGGTTCTTTCTCAAGTGGGTACCAGATCTCATTACAGATGGTTGTGAGCTACCATGTGATTGCTGGGAATTGTACTTAGGATCTTTGGAAGAGCAGGCAGTGTTCTTAACTGCTGAGCCATCTCTCCAGTCCCCAGGCTTCCAGGAATGACTCACAATACTCACTAGAGGACCAGATCCTTAGGTACCATTGTACTGTGGACAACCAGGAAACTCCAGAATCATATGGTTGTTGGCAAGTCAAGGAAACCAGCTGCAGCCAGTAAGAACTAGAAGATGGTCATAGTCAAAAAGCAGATACTTCTGCCTGAACCCAGCTCTGAATTTATGGGAAGCGCCACATTGGAATGATCTCAATCATGGCTAAAAATAGAAATATCAAACACCATAAAAGCAAGTAAGGAATACCTAGGTTTTTGTTCCCCCCACAGACAGGAATGCACACAGAAAGATGGGATGTAGATCAACAAAACTGATTTGTTCTGTTCACAGCAGAGTTTTTGTTCATTTCTCAGATTACTATCCAGCTTACAAGGAGGCTGAGATCACATGGCTTACTTCTCTCTGTTTTCATGCTCTTAACATCTTATTATGTGGAACTTGTAACTTGTAATCACACATAAAGAATAAAGAAACAAAACTTCACATCTTTATCAAGGTGCTAATCTTTGAAAGAACCCCTAGTGTTTTATGCTGTGCGTTTGCACTGCATATGCAAAATCTAATTGGTCCAGTAAAGTGCTGAAGCTCCAGGGGAAGGGAGAGGCAGCCAGCCTGTGAGCCCTTTCCATATGGAAATGAGTGCAACAAGGGCCAGTCTCATCCCAGACACCTCCTGAGAAGGAAGTGGAGGCTGATGCTTTGAAACAGATGTTCTCTGGCGTTCAGAGCTCCCACATCACGTTGAGTGGTCTCCAAGATGGTTGTTATGCACAAGTTTTCATTATAGTTATAAAGTACAAACTCCTAGAACTTCTCCCCAAATCTCCTACACTGATTATGTTTTTCAAAAATGCACCAACAGTGTCTCATCGTTGAGTTTCATTTTCTCTCCTGTGAAATGACACATTGGGTTTCCCACTAAAAGCATCATCTCTGTGCCCGAAACATCATAGCACACATAATAGTCATGTTTGGACTTCTCTGAGGCTCCTCCTAGGATCATCATTCAGGGACACTGAGCCAAGAAGGTGAATGAAAGTATAAAACCTAGGGGGAAATTACAACTTTGCATTGAAATGCCAGAAGAACTAGTAGATGTGAGGACACACCAGAAGAAAATCTATGTGACCATACCTTTGCTGTAATATCTATGGTCCTTCTTGCTAGTGGGAAACCTTTGTACACCATTTTGAGGATTCAATGCCAAGGGCCTTATTTATTGTTTGAACCCTTCTCGCCTCTCCCGCCACTGAGAAATGGTGATGCCCACAGTTACGGCAAAAGCACTGCAATACTTAGCCAATAATTTAAAATCCAAGGAACCTCTTCAAACTTGGGTATCAATCAGGGTTCCTTCACAAAAAAAAAAAGATCTAGAGTTTAGAGCAGCAGAGGCTTTTGGAGACCATACTCACACTTGAAAATGTTTTAATATTTTTTGAGCTGTGACCAGAAAAAAGGTAGCTCAGAATCAGTATTGGTTAAGCTTATCTCAAGCAAAGCTAGAGAAGGGAGCATGTTTTAAAGGGAACATGAAAGCAGATCTGGAGTTTTAGCATAGGATATAGTGTTTCTTTGCCCAGTATGTCAGTGGAAATCCCATGACTTGGGACAGGGGGAATACTTTTTCCAATTCAGGTCATGACCCTAGTTTTGGAGAAGACTTGGTGTTTCCTGAGAAACATGTAGCCCCTGTGCATGAAAGCACCTCTTTAGATATTAAACATATGCAAGGAAGGTTGGGCCTCTTCATATTGGGAATAGATTTTAATAATGTTTAGTAAATTTTACATGTGGAGCAGAAAGGTGTTTAAGCTTCTTAAGTTCTCATAAACCTGCCTCTGCCTCTTGAACTCTTAGATTAAAGGAATGTACCAACACCCCTGACATGACTTTTCATTTTAACAGTCCCATTTTACAAGATAAAATGAAGCAAATAAAGCTAACTTCAACAATAAATTTTATTTATTAATAATATCTAAAGTATTATTTTTCAGTCAGGCATAATGATGGGCTTCTATAATCCCTGCCCTAGGGACCTACTCAATAGGACCATAAGTTCAAATCTAGTCTGGGTCTACATAGTAAGACCCAGGTCACAGAAAAAAAATCCAAAAGAGAATATTATTTTAATTTATTTTAACAATATAAATTATTGAAATATTCTATGTTCTCTTATTCACACTTTCTTTAAATACAGTGTATATTTTGCATAATGGAACATCTCAATGTTAATACATCATGGGTATTGGATAACTACACGTTCTGTTGTATTTGCCAGTTCATGATTATAGCAGAAAATTGTAACTTCTCTCTCTTACCCACTGCCAAATCATAGGATGCAGTCATTTCTACAGATTGAGCAGAGAGTGCTTAATGACTGCTTCACAAAATCAAGGAACTCACAAGAAGCAGAACTAGTCCTTCTGGACCCAAATGTAGATTCAAAGGACACTGAGAAATGCTTTGCATTTTGTACAAAAAGATAGTGAAATAAACTAGTAGAAGTTCCAGTGTCCAGAAAAGTATGAACTCCACTGGATCATATTGATTTGTTCCACAAAAGTTCTCACCAGATTCTCTGGGAATCAGCTCTCTGGCCAGTCATTCTGACCTGAACACAGAATGCCCCATTCTGATCCATGAGCTCTGGATTGTGAACACCTTCCTGAAGCCCCAGTTATGATCCATATTTGCTCCTATGTAATATAATAGCCTAGTAAACTGACTTTCTGTCTAAACAATCTTTGTGAGACTCATTCCTCACTTTCTCTCTTATGATGTATCCATTGTCCAACCTCTAGACTATACTCTATAAACTCTGCCTTTATAGCAACTTTTCTACCACCTGAAATCAAGCTACTAATGTTCTTTCTGCCTTTGGGGAATAGTCTTACCATCTACTACCTTCTTAAGACAACCACTTAGCTAATGGAATACTGATACAGAATTATCATGTCAAAGGTGCTTTATTTATACCCCATCTCTGCTGCTGTTATATCCCGAATCAGTGCCCATCATCCTGGTTACTACTGGTCCTCCATTAACATTGTCCTCCACCGCTTCATGCATTACAGTCAATTTCTGTGCCAAGCTCTCTAGTGTACTTCCCTAGCATGTTCAAGGCCTTTGGTTTGAGCTCTAACATCACCAAAATAAATAAACAAATAAAGCCAGTATAAAGGAGGCCTCCTTCTCTGTATTCTGTGCTTCCACTTGACCATACTATCTCTTTGAAATGTCTGATTAAAGAAAAGCAACTGAAAGAATACAAAGTAATTTTGGTAACAGAAGTTACTTTAACATTCATGTCTATATTTGGGGATGGGGAAAATTACACTAGATTCATAATTTGTGCCTTTTAAAATCTCAGTTGGCAAACTCTGAGTTTC
Source organism: Ellobius talpinus (assembly GCA_001685095.1). Classification (NCBI taxonomy): domain Eukaryota; kingdom Metazoa; phylum Chordata; class Mammalia; order Rodentia; family Cricetidae; genus Ellobius; species Ellobius talpinus. The sequence continues at coordinate 5,894 of LOJH01028814.1, read as the reverse complement.
ACTTATCTGATTCATTTGGTGTTTGTTGAGAATTGTGCCTCCCCTATCTATTTAGTCATTCATTACCATAATGCTAGAATACATGATAGCTGCAAGTGGAGCTTCTTTCCTTCATATTTATGCTTCATGCAAAATCCCAGCTCACTTTTAATGGAGCAACACAAGAAAATAACAGACAGCAACTGAACAGAAGTACTTTTGTAGTTTGGATTGAGATATTCCCATTTGTACCTTGAGACTCAGTGTTCATTTTTCCCTTGCAAAATAGTGTTATTTCTACTTCTAACAAGTATAATATTCAAATCTTTTTGGAAAACAATGATGCCTACTCTGTGATTATCCATATATCTAGAGCACACAGGGTGTCTGATGTTTTGGTTGGGGAATTTGCTTCTCAACTCCAACATCAATATGATTTGTGAATAATAGGAGATTCAATGATAGAATCACAGTGGTCCCTGGATCGTGGTTTGTTTTGTACATTAGCCTAGCCTATGTCCTTGATTCAGCCTTTATAAGGCATGGTGAAATTTCCCATCTTGGAAATAAGTTCCTTGTTTTAGTCATATATTGTCAATGTCTGCATCAAGTGCAGTGTCTTATAGATATTTGTTATTACTTACAAAGATCTTTGACACTGAACATCTCATTCTGTCCACCTGCTTTGAAAGTAGGCCATACAAAGCACAGATCTAACTGTAGACAGAGACAAAGATTAAAAGAGGCCAGCAGAATACATAAGTGTGATAAATTGATTCCCTCACTCTTCCTTCCCATGTTTACTTGGTATGCATGTAGTCATGCCACCATAGTCCATGGTTCTGAACATGAGGTGGGATTTCCTGGTTCTCCTAATTCCTGACCTTGGTAAAGGCAACAGTTCTTTGGACCACTATGCCTGGTAGCTTTGAAGTCACTCCAGACATCTGAGGCAACAGACTGTTCCTGGCACCTGCTGTGGAATAATCCTTTTGTATACTAGGAAGATTTGTCTTTGTGATTGGTTTAATAAAGAAGCTGACTGGCCAATAGCTGAACAGAATAAAGTTAGGCAGGAAAGCCGAATTGAGAATTCTAGGAAGGAGAAGGGTAGTGTTTGGAGTCACCAACCAGACACATAAGGAGACAGAGATGAATGTGCTATGCTAATAATGATACCACCACATGGCAGGATGCAAAAAAGGAATGTGGGTTAACTTAAATGCGAGAGCTAGTTAGTAGTAAGTCTGAGCTATTTGCAGAGCTTTTACAATTTATATTAATCCTGTGAGTGACTATTTGAGAGCAGGTGGTAGGGACAGGAAAATTCCACCAACAACTACTTTCCTAGAAATTTATGAAACCTTTGTACATTATCAAATTGCCTTCTACATAGTCATTTCTGGAGGTTTAGTCCATTATCATCATGGTGCAACATGGTGCCTATCATATTGTTTAGGTACGTGTTGTATTCCTCTGCACCACCAGCAGCAATTAGTCCAGAAATTTATGCAAATGAGCATGCTATCAAGAACCCAGATGAGCTTAGTGTTCACTTGTCTTTGAAAGTATGTTCTCCAAATGAGTGTCTAATTTTTCTCTAAGAGGCCTGGATGTACTGAGGAAGGAAGGTATAGACAAAGCCTGGCTTAAAAGCAGCATGTTTTGAAACAAGGTTAAAATTCTTCTGTAAATGATTTAAAAACATAATATAATTTGTTCAAGGAAAATTTATAGCAACCATTTAGCGGGGAGTTACTAGTGGAAAGTCATGAAGGAATGAAACTATGGAGGAAAGTGTTTTGAGGTCCATATATCTAGGAAATCCTAAAGGAGTTGAAAACATTTACCTAATGAAATGGAACTTTCTTTAAAATGCATATCATTTGTGGTTTTCTGCACAGCTCCCATGGGGAGGATCATGACCTCAAACAAACAGTACTCAAGAAAAATTCCCTTCATTAGGGAAAGATGAGTAGCAGAGAAGCCTGTAGAGACTCCATACTTTCTTCTCTTTTACTCTGCAACCGAACCTGCAACTGTCCTCAACTGTTCTTTATGTCTATGCTTAGAAGACCAACACCCACCATTCAGTTAAAATGAGTAGATTCCTAATCTTAGTGGACAAGAAAGCACCATAGTAACTCTGTATTACTGCTTGAGTCTCTGATGTTCATAGCAACTCTGATGTTCTCACATCTATCATTTTATGTATATGATCCCTATGGTACATGGGGAGTTGCTTCTACAGTTTTATAGTCACTAAGACTTTGTACCTTGCTAATGTAAGCAACTATGTCCTCTTTGCAAAACTTTGATCTCAGAACTTTGCTAGCATCAGTTGTATTTCACAAAACCTCTGGCAACCTTGATTTGACACCCACATTCTTAACCTGATCTAGGTGCCCATGTTTTAGAGTTGACCTTGAGAAATGAGGGAGAGATTATGAGTGATATCCTGGTGTAACAACTCTCCCCACAGGCTGGAAGCCCTGATAACATGGCTCCTTTACACCCTCCAGAACCATCTAGTTCAAAAAAATGCTCAGTGGATTTTTATTTCCATAAAACTGAAATTATTTTGAGCAAATCATAGCCAGTAATTTTCAGTCCATTCAGTAATTTTTCTTTCAGAAATCCTGTTCTGTAGTCCTTTATATGTAATCAACCCTGAAAAGAGTTGAATGAAGGCAAGTGAAATACCTAAAGAAAGCCCAAGTGGATTTTTTTTAACATAAGCTTTGCTAAAACAAAGGCTTCTGCATCAAAGCCTTAATAACTACCCACAGAACATACCCCATGATTTTACTTTCTTCTTATTAAAGGCAAGTGGGTACAGTGTTAATAGCACACAGAGAAGATTTAGAAATAAGAAATTTTACCCAGCGCATTAAAAACGTGGCTTCCAAAACCATCACAGGTTTTTAAAAAAAAAAGCTATGTGTCAGCACAGCTTTAAAATACACAAAGCAAACTGATATCTCTAAAAGCAGAAGGAACCAAACTCGCCATTCTGGTTTTAAGTTCAACACCTTGGTTTCAGTTATAGATGAAACAAATAAAAGAAAATTAATAGAATACAGAACATATCTTGTTTCCACCGCCCTCTTTTACTAGAGGTCCAGGGAGCACACAACCACAAAGATGTTTTCTTGTGGCCTGAATCATGTGGTAAAATATACTCTGGTGGGAAAGCATATATTTGTGGCAACATGGAACTTGAAAGTGACTGGTAGGTAATAGGAAACACCTATAAGGAAGTTTCTCAAATGTTTGGAAATTAAACAGGAAGTGTAGAAAACCATGAGATAAAGAACAAAGAGAAAAGTGACATAAAAAATTAATTAAAATATGATACAGTCAATGTGGGATTCAGCTAAACAGCATTTCAAGGGAAGTTGCTGTTAAAAATCAAGGGGGTTTTCAAAATAATGTTCTAAGTGTCAGCCTTAACGCCGGGCATTGGGGGTGCACACCTTTAATCCCCGCACTCAGGAGGCAGAGGCAGTCGGATCTCTGTGAGTTCGAGGCCAGCCTGGTCTACAAGCACTACTTCCAGGACAAGCTTCAAAGCTACAGAGAAACCCTGTCTTGAAAAAATTGGGGAAAAAATGGAAAGACAAAATAAATCACACTGAAAAATAAATAAGACAAAGTAAAAATCAATGAAATTGAAATGACAAAACTAGGGAAAGCTAATGATTCTTTAAAAGAGTGTCAAATAAATTATAAACTTTTAAGAGTGACTGGTACAAAGAAGACAAAGGGTTCTTAGATGAAGAAGGATGCTCCACTGCCCACTCAGATATGACAACCTATCAGTAACTTCATGAACAAAGTGGCATACATCCTGAGCTGTCTAGCTTATGTAAACCAATGCAAAGGAAAGAAAACTTTATATAGTAGACAGCACTCATTAAAGGAACTGAGTTTACAGTTAAGTATGTATCAATGAATTGATTTTGAAAATCAATGACTGGACAATTTATTCTGTTTCTAGAAGCTAGTACAATGGTATTCCTAGATTATATAATATATTAGTATATGATAATATCAATTTATCATAAATTATTAATGATTCATAATAATGATTATACATAAATAATTATTAATATTGTACAAGTTAAAATTCCCCAATACTGGGAAGTGTACAGTTTTATAAAATAAAATTTTTAAAAAGTATAACAAATAGAATTAGTTTGAGGAACCACATATATTAATATCTTGACTAAGTACACAGTAGTGATTCTAGAACAGTTGACTTTGCTGACAAACTCATTCCATTTATTTTTTCTCTTATTAACATACTTATAGTTGTACAAAATGCTGTGTCTCATGGCATTTCATAGTTGCACCACAGGATCAGATCAGATTAGATCTAGCCCTGCTACCCACTCTCGTCTTTGGCTCCTCCCATTAATTATCCTTAATGACATCCTTTCACATTCAAGTCTCTGTTATTTATACTTTTTATGTATCACACAAGAATTATTGTTTATCTTTTTACATCTCGATTATTTCACTTGTCATTGTAATCTATTTCCCACTTTCTTATATAGGACATAGTTTATCTTCTTTATGGCTGAATAAAATTCCATTATGCGTTCATCACATTTCTTGATTAACATGTCTGTTAGTGGGCACCTAAACTGAGTCTTGAATATTATCAATAGGATTATGATAGAAACAGGCGTGCACAAATCATTATTGTATTTTGATTTTTATTCTTTCGACTTCATACACAGAAATGGTAAAGCTGAGTCATATATTTCTATTGACAATGTTTTAAAGAATTTCCATAATGGCTGAACAAATTCGCACTCCCAGCATCAATGGATAAAGATCCTTTTCCTTCATATCCTATCCAACATTCACAGTTACATGCTTTCTTATTAATAGCAAAGACAAAGGTGAGGTGGAACCTCAACATTATCATCATAAACACAATGTTTACTTGTTGTAATCCTATTTCCTAGCTTATAGTTATTGGCAGTTAAAGACACTAAACTCAAAAATCTATTGACCATTTGCATCTCACTTCACAGGTATCTGTTCAGTTGACTTTTCATTTTCATTGATAACATTATTTGTTCTTTCTATTTAATTTATTATTCATTGTACTCTGGTTATATTATAGATATAAATCCCCTGTCATATAAATAGGTGGCAAAGAATCACTAATCTGGGTTCATAGGAGCAAAAAAATAGTATTTGGCAAAGATTTACTCTCATTCTGTTAGCTGACTCTCCTTAACATAGTGGAGAGAAAGGGTTGTAGGAGTCAGAAAGATCAAGGATGCCACAAGAAACCCCATAGAATCAACTAAACTGGGCTCATTGGGCCTCACAGAGGCAGAACCAACAACCAGGAGCCTACATGGGGCTGACATAAGCATTCTACATATATGTTATAGTTGTGTAGCTTGGCCCTATTATGGGACTCCAAATAATGAGAGCAGGGACCATCTCTGACCCTTTCGCTGGTTTTCAGGACCCTTCTCCTCATACTGGGTTGCCTTGCCCAACGTTTGGAGGTGCTTATTCTTACTACAATTTGATATGGCAAGTTTTGTTGATACACATAGGAGGTCGGCCCTTTCCTGAACAAAAGTGGATTGGGGTGGGGATAGAAAGGAGTAGTGTGGGAGGTCCTTTCTGTCTATGTGTTGCTTGTATTGGTTAATGAATAAAGAAACTGCCTTGGCCTGATAGGGCAGAACTTAGGTAGGCTGAGAGGATTGGACTGAATGCTGGAAGGAAGAAGGGTGGAGTCAGGAGAAGCCATGGAGCCGCAGGAGAGAGATGCTAGGAATTTTACCCAGGAAGCCACAGCCACGCGGAGATATACAGATTAATAGAAGTGGATTAAATTAATATAAGAGTTAGCCAATAAGAAGTTAGAGCTAATGGGCCAA
>LOJH01028813.1:0-17623 GCA_001685095.1 Ellobius talpinus | reverse complement strand
GTGTCCGTTTAGAGAGGAACGCCCATCCTGCCTGTATATAAGCCGCTCCCTTTCTTGCCTACTCGCCCCTCACCTCCAGCTCTCCCTCAATCAAGAAGTGCTTCAATAAAGTGTGATCAGAGAAGAATCCTCGTGTCGGTGGTCTTCTTCCCCGCGGGTCGGGGGCTCGCCACAATGGTGCAATTGGAGGTGGTGGGATTTTGAAAAGGTTGCCTGGTAGGAAGACCTCAGGAAATTGGGGATCTATTGTTATTCTGTGTTACCCAGTGGTATTTCTTGCGAGAGGATTACTATAAAAGGAACACATGTGACTGCCCAGTTCTCTGCTCCTGGTTTGAGATATGCTCCTATCACTCTTCCCACCCATAATCCCTTCATTGCTACATACGCTGAAGTGATGAACCACTAAACAACACCCATTCTGTGAGCTCCCTGAACATAGGATAAAGTTTGTTATAAAGATAGCTTTATTAAGATTTAATTCAATTACTGTAAAAATCACATTAAAGTACAAAATTCAGGGGCTGGGTAGGTGGAGTAATGTTAAGAACACTTGATGCTCTTACACTGGACCTGGATTCAGTTCCTTGTATCCTCATGGCAGCTCACAACCGTCCGTACCTTCACTTCCAAGGAACTGACATTCCATTACAGCCTCTAGGAGCATCCAGCAAAGCACTCGTACACATAAAAATCAAAGCAAACAAATCTTTAAAGGAGCATTTAAGGTCCAGAATGAAATGACTTGTATTCACAGATTTGTGAAACCATCATTGTGGCAAATTTTTGGACATTTTTATCGCTTCTAAATGAGATCTCTTAGGTATTACTCCTCATTCTCAAAAAAATGCTGATTTATTTTCTGTTTATAGAGTTCTCTATTATGGACTATTCTCTCTCTGTGTCTCCTTCTCTCTCTCTCTCTGTCTCTCTCTCTGTCTCTCTGTTTCTCCCCCCCTGTGTGTACTGAATGTAATGTGGTATACAATGCATGTGCATGTGTGTTCTTGTGTGTCCTGAATATAATGTGGTGTATATGTAGATGTGCACATGGGTGTGCTTACCTTCCTGGGCTAGAAGTATGTATCATATGTCCTGCTCTGTTACCCTCAATCTTATTTTCCCAAGATGGAGTTTTGCACTAAACCCAGAGCTTTGCCGGCTGCCAATGATCCCCGGTGATCCTTCTTTCCCTACTCCCCACATTGCTGTGAATACAAGTGTGTGGACGTTGGGGTTCAGTCTTCCTGCTTGCAGAGCGAGCACTCTTAATTATTGAGTCGTCTTCCTCACCCTATTCTGATCTCCCACATCAACTGAATTATAGAGTATGTGGTGTTTTGGGACTGTCTTCTTTCACTTAATAAAGCATTTGGGAGGCTCATTTATGTTACAACACAGATCAGGTCTTACCATGAGTGTGCACAGCATCATCCCACAGTCTGGGGCTCTGAATAAAAAAGGGAAAACCAGCTGAGCACCACCATTCATCTCCCACTGTTTCCTGACTATAGACACAATCAGACCATTTGCCCCCTTCTCCGGCTGCCCCACCATGAGGCGCCTTACACTTGAACAGTGAGACAAAACAACCCCCCCCCTCCTTAAGTTGCTTTTCCAGGTATTTTGTCACAGTAACAAGGCATCTGACTAAAGTGAGGGCCAACTGAGAGTCCAGAATGATCTCTGTATTTGAGGATCTGACATTTGCAAAGAACCTTTCTTCAAATAAGACGTTCAGATTCTAATGAACAAAACCTGTTACTTATAGCAGTTGGGATTCTAAGAGAAGAATAAAACCTTTGGGAGTGATAAGAGCAGGTGGGCATCACCAAGTTCATGTTCAAAGAGTTGGGTTTTAGAGAATGTGCTGAACCAGAATGAGCTTCTTCTGAGGTGGCAAGGAATTGACAATATTATACTCCCAGTTTCACTCAAGGGGCTGCAGGATATGTGGCATGACTCATCTCCTTGCCATCCAAGAAAACATGTGCTCAAAGCACACTGTAGAATCTCATACTTGGAGTTGACTTGAGATGGAAGAAGGCTTAGCTTGAGTAGAACATTTTTGGCACCTTAGGAGCCAGGAAAAGCCTGGTGTGGGACTCTGGATCCAGCCAGTAATGAGTTTTGTGAGCTAGGGAAAATTTCCGTGATTTGGTACTACTCAGATGGCTCATCCGTTCAGACAAGGGATTGGGCCAGAAGATGATGTGCTAAAATGTAGAAGCCATTTATGAGCTGCCCACAGATGCTAAAATGTGTATACTATGCTAAGAATTTGGCTTACAATTTCATGCACTCGTTAAAAACAAGCCAAGGAAAGAAACTGGTAATGGCCCTATTTTGCCAAGGAAACTTAGACCTAGCCAAGGCCAGATCAATGACACACTGCAAGGTAGTAGCATACCCAAAATTAGATCAATATTTGTTTGACTTTGATTATCTGTCCCTCAGCTCTCTCCACAGCATCTATCTCTAGTGTGAAGATACTTCACACAACGCTAAACAGCACACAACCTGACCTTGCTGCTGTGGCAAAATATAGGACAAATGCAACCCAAGGAAGCCACTTTTATTTGGGCTTAGAATGGGAGAGAAAGCCCTTGGCAGGGACAGCATGGTGACAGGACCATAAAACAACTTGCTACATCATGTCAATCAGAGCAGAGAGAGATGAAGGCTGATGTTCACCTCACTTCACTTTTGATTTTTAGTATAACACCTAAGCCAAGAAATGGTGCCACCCACATGTACGGTGGTTCTTATAACCACAATTCACTTACCCTTGAACCCCTTTCTAGCTAATTTTCAGGGGTTGGTGTTCTAGGTGATTCTAGATCTTGTCAAGCTGACAGTTGACATCAACCATCATAACTGGTTTTTGAGTTATATGCCATCTACAGAACAAGTTTTAAACATGTATCTATTTATTGTGTGGAAGTTGGCAGGGAGTATATGTGGAATTTAGTGGATACCTTGAAGGAGTTCATTTTCTCCTTTCACCTTGTGGGTCTTGGGGATCGAACTCAGGTCATTGAGCTTCCTGGCAAGTCCTCACTGAACTGTTTCACCAGTCCAAATTTGGCTTTTGTTGGAAGTATCATTGAGGAAAGATGCGTTTCTTTTTATTGAAGGAATTCTTAGGGAAAATTCTGATGTGGGAATAAAGCAAAAAGGAAGAAGTATGAAACAGCAGTAGAACATGGTTTGATGATGCAAGTTTATACCGCTGTGCACAACATCTGTGTCTTTTTTCAATCTATAAATGTTAAGTTTCTGTCTCCGTAACTTTCATAAGGCTTTGTGGACTCCTAATATATCACGGCTAGAAGAAGCCTTGGAGACAGGTGGTGTTGACATTATATTCTTAATTTGGAACACTACTGTAATTAAATGAATTCATTTATTCATCCTTAAATGTGAGCCTACCATGTTTCAGATATGGGGCCAAAGGCCAAGGTACAGAAACGAAGCAGCATGGCTGTTGAATTAAGATCTTCATGGCTAGCGGATGCAATTTCAATAAACATGGCAAATTCTGATTGCATTGGGAATTCTAGAAGATGCTGAGTGAGTCAGGAAGGACTGATGTTTGAGCTGGAAGGGAAAAGTGGGAGGAGACAAACCAAACAAAGAGCACAGAATCCATTGGGATGGGCTAAGTAAGCATAATCAGGGAAGAATAGTTCAAAATCAACAGAGACTGCAACCTGATGTGAGAGAAGGCCACAGAGGCCAGTGTGAGGCTTCTGGCCCCAAACCCAATGACTTCTGACTGAGTGAGATGCAAATATTGTATTCTGTTATCTTAAGTACATTTTAATGCTATTTCCCCTTCCGTTGCATCTGTTTTGTAAACCTAGTGTTTCTGAGTGTCTTACCCTTTGGACTTGGGATGACTTTCACATGCTTTTGAACTTAGGGCAGCTGAGAGGTCTGCAGACCAGGTGAAAGAGCTTTGTGATGTGTAGACCAGGTGAAAGAGCTTTGTGATATGTGTGAACCAGCCCTGGCACTTGTACCTGATTGTGTTTCTGCTTTCAGCATGTAGTTCAACTACAGAACCCACCCAGCATGGGGGTCTCCAGTTACTTTACTGCCGAGACTGTCTGGAACATCTATGTGGGAGTAGGGTTGAAAATTCCTTCTGAATAAAATCATTGTTCCCCAAGCTCAGTAAGGGAGTAACTAAAAACTCAGAGATTGGAGAATGTCCATGTTTCATGGAAAAGAAAAAAGGAAAGAGAAATTGTGTGCTCTCTGGGTTTCCAGATTGGCTGTTTTTATCAGCTTCTTGGCTTTAAATCCTCCAAATTCATTAACCTTAGGCTTAGGTTTGTGCCCTGTCTCCATGATACTGCATGTTTGATGTATTTTTACAAACTAGATGAACGGTGTATAGAAGCGTAGGAAAAGATCCTCCATTACACCACCCCACAGCATTTTCTTGCCCCTTTCAATTGAAGACTTCTACCAAATTCCTTTCCATTAATTATAACAACAGTTGCATCACAAATATTGGAGAGTGTGTGTCCTGCTTTTGTCTCCTGTTTCCTTGGGGGACATTTCCAACTCTAGTGCAGCAACCTACAATTGACCCTTGTTCTTTTTCTGGCTGGGATGAAGTTTGAAAATGGTTACCTAGAGACAGTGCTTTGGCATGCTTGCTGTTAATTGGAGGGCTTTGGAGGATCTGATGTGATCTGATCTGCTCCAGCTCTCTTGTCTTCTACCCACTTTGAGAATCTTCCTGCTACAGTGGTACTACTCATATCTATGAGGAAGGCAAACAAAATAGAGAGGCCAACTACAACTGGCTCAGACTCGCTTACTGATTCTGCCCCCTACATTCTGTTACTATTAAATCACACCTTACCACGCTTCTAGACTGTGTCTGTGACTCATCAAATCAAAGGACCTCTACAGATATCTGGGTTTGGATTCTCCAATCTAGAGTGTCCTCCTTCATTTAAAGAAAGATTCACTTTGACTAAATGAGTTGGCTACATTTTTCTCTTGCTAATTTTATCATAATAATGTTAGTCATGACCTGTAGGACAAGTGAAGAAAGACATCACATTCTCCCCTCTGTGTAGCTGTTCTGGCTTGCTTTTTGTTGCTATGACAAAGACCATGGTCAGAAGAAACTTGGATAGGAAAAGACATATTTTATTCTTTCACATCAGAGTTCCTGTTTGAGGGAAGACTGGGCAGTAACTCAGACAGGAACCTGGTGGTAGGAACTGAAGCAAAAGCCATGGCGGACTACTGCTTAATGGTTTACACATGCCTTACCCAGCATTCTCTCTTTCATAACCCAGATCCACCTGTCCAGGGATGGCACCATCTACAAAGAGACACACCCTCTTGTATCAATCACTAATCAAGCACATGGTCCCACAGACTTGGCTATGGGCCAATTCCTTGAAGGCAACTCCTCAGCTGAGATTCCTTCTTTCAATATATGTCTAGGTTTGCGTCAGCTGACATAAAACCAAACAAAATAAATCTGCAAGAAGAAAATAGCACAAACTCTATGTACTTTCTTAATTTGCTAAGACCCTACAGGTCTACCTTACAGACCCTAAGTTCCAAGTTCCAGAAAATAATTGTTAATGAAGGAATGGAAATACTGAGACCAAAAATGTTAATTCTTAAAAATATTTTCCTTTTTTAACATTTAGATAAGGTGTATCATAAGAATATATCAACATGTCTTTGCAGGCAAAGGAACAAGTCACTAGTGTAATCAGGCAAACAGCCCCAGATACACAGGAATATGCAGTCTGAAAGGCTTGGTGGGTGCAGGAATGCCTTTCATGGTGGAAAACAAAGAGTACATTTGCAGTGATAAGCTAAATTGATTCACAGAGTAGAAGTAAAACAATCTCTGAGGTGGGGATTCAAGAGAAAGGAATAGAGAGAAGACACAAAGCATTTAGAATGAAGAGGACATTAGTAAAGAAATGGTCAGAGGCTTATATCACGTGTAGAAACATTTAATCTGTTAGGGAGAGAAAAAATTTAACTGTATCATAGAGGCCTGCTAAACACTCTTACATAACATCACCTAACAAATCCTAACTGCATAAATGACTGTGAGGATTGCTGTTGTAGATAAGATGTCAGGCTGAGGAAGGGAAGTCCCTTTTCAATGATGTGAAACTACCTGCCAAGTGGATGAGCTGGGATTTTCGATTTCATTCTCAGGCTCGGGCTGGGTGCTCTGCAGCTGCCTCAACTAGATTTACGGAAAACCTTGGTAGGCATTCAATGTAAAATGAAGGCTTTGAAGTACCACAGGATTAGCCACTATGGTCTCTAGGACTTTGAGGAAACTTCTGTCACTTGTATGGCTATGAGTGTGAAACGGAGACACTATAAAATATGGCTCCGTAAAGAGGCTATAGGATGAGTTACAGGAACAAGCAAAGATGAGAGGTAAGTACCAATGAGAAAAAGGAGAAAAGTAATTAGTTCAGTGCGCTAAAGATTAAAATACTTTTAGAGGAAGGAGCCAAAGGAGGAACGGAAGAGATGGGCACAAAGTTTCCAAGCTGACCCTTATGGCCATAATTCCTCAGTTGAGGAAACTGAGGCCAGAAAACTGCATTGCATCACCGTGTGACTGAGTCCACTGCCAAGCAGGGTTCAGAGTTTGGAATTCTGCCACCCAGTCAGCTCTTCATGCAGAAGGTGATGTAGTGATATAGGTCAACTATGGAGTGCCCATGCCGGGGAAGAACCCCATTCATCTGCCCATGGGGCAGCCATCGGACAGGTGGGCAGAAACAGGACGAGATCTTAAAGGATGATGGATGAGGAGGAGAAGTGGGACCTGGAAAGCTGAATGCTAGGAGAAAATGAAACTGCTGTAGACCAGAGGTTGAGGAAGTCATGGTGGAGGTAAGCAAGGGATGTAGAAGCACNGGGGGAGGCCAGAGTACTGTCAGCCTTCTTCCAGGAAAGTGTTTGAATTCTGAGAGGCTTTGTGATGGTTAATCTTGATTGTTTACTCGGCGGGATTTAGAATCTCCATGGAAATAAACCCTTGGACACGTTTGTTTAACTGAGGTTAATTGAGGTAAGAAGGATCACTCCAAATATAAGTGGAGTCTTGTACTGAATAAAAAGAAGAAAGCCGGATATCCACCAGCATCCATCTCTCTCTGCTCTTTTCTTTGGGCACAAAGTGGCCAATCGTTCGAGATCTTGTAGCCTTGAATCCCCAGCCATAATGGACTGTACTCTGGAACTATCAGTCAAAAATAAACACTTCCATCCTCGTGCTTCTTGGCTCATCTTGGTTCTATTTACTCAAGGCTGAAGTTTTACTGGATACTTGTCCTTCTCTATTTTAAATCTAAGCTGCACAGACTGACTTGGGTGTCACTCAGAAACTTACCCCTGCCTCCATTGTCATGTTACCAGTTACCTCAAGGTTGAGAAAGACATTGTTCTACCCCTTTCTGTTTCGTTTCTAAGAATGTGTATAAGCCTGGAAGTAGAAGACCCAACTAAGGAAAATAAGACAAACAACAAAACTCCCCAGAAAGAGAAGCCCTCCTGCTTTTCATTTTAAACCAAAGTTTTGTAAAAGATAGTTATGTTGTGTCCACAGGAAATTTTCTGCGATACTCAAGATGTTTTCATGAAGAGACAATAAGCTGCAGGTGTAGCATTCCGGATGACTCATTTTAGAGCTGATGTGGGGCTGAGGGAAGTGAAGGAAAATTGACCCATGGTAAGAAAAGTGTTGACACGGTGACATGTACTTTATTCTTCTAACTTCCTTTGAAAATATACCCCTCCCATGTCTTCCTTTCTAGAACACCAAGGCCATAAGTGGGGTGGGGGATGGGGTTCTGCAACTGGCATAGTATTTCTATTTCATAAATAATCACCCTTTAAGGTAAGCCCTGAACTTTGGAGTGAAACTTTTAAATTCTTGCCTAATTTAAGCAGCCTTGGATTTATTTTTAATCTACAAGTTACATTAGCCTGAGCTCCATACCCTTGGGCAGAACACAGTCACTCTAGAACTAGAGAAACTTACATTTTCTTTTTAGAAAATAGTTTGGATATGAGCTTTGAGCAGTTGGAGAATATTCCTCCTGGAAGAAAGCTTTTCAGGATCTTGCAGGAGCAATTCTTTGTATGCTGTGGCTCTCTTTAAACCTCTTTGGGCGCAGGAGTTGTGTTGTAGATCTCTCAGGTGGAACTGGGCTCCACAACTCTGCCCTTTGATCAGCTGTGGCTTTCTGCAATGGTGATAGCTTGTTGCAAAGGGAAGTTCCCTTGACAAGGGGTGAGGGCTCCATGTATTTGTGGGCATAAGACTCACTCAACATGAGGGAAATCGTGCCTGGTGCTGGAGGCCCAGACAATCACCCAGATCTAGGAAGATCATAGATCTTGGAGAAAAACCCACAACCACCACTTTAATAAAACAAGATAGTTCCTAACTACATTCTAAGTATTTATCCTTATGCCCACAAATAAATGGAGCATTTGCTTTTACTCAGTCAGGGAACCCAGCCCAAGGGATGGCTCAGGTCACAAGCAGGGTAGGTTTTCTAATCCAATCAAGAAAATTCCTTGCAGACATTACCTAAGTCTTGTCTCCTGCCTGATTGTAGATCATATCAAGTTGGCAATCAGTATTAACCATCACAAAAGCGGTATTAAAAATAAAACAAACAATAAATTAAAAATCACCTTAAATAACAAGAGAATCATCTTTATTTCATTTTCCAAATACTTCTTGTAAATGTGTGGATAAAAATCCCATCTGATCTGTCACTAGTTCCTGGAGGACATCTCCTGCCATTCTTGTTGGCATATATCAAAATGTAACCTTGAAACAGTTCTGGGATTGAACACAGGTAAGTTGAATGTTCTTTTGATCAGTTTTCATCGATTGCATTTCAGAAATATTTTCATCTTGTCATTTTCACTCAAGGATCAGAAGTGGTTTCCTTCTTATTGATCCTTAAACTCCATGCAATCATCTTTACCTCCTACTGGCGGATTTGCCCCCTCTTCGACATAATAGTCATCAAAACCCAATATTAATACATAATTCTTCAAATTATCTTGCTTTTCTTAAAATCCAGCTACAAAATTATGTAGCTCGTTGCATTCTGAAAGGTCATCAAATTCTTCCTCATCTTTTCAGACAAAAGTAGGGGCAGGAGCCAGATGGTAAATCACTGATTAGTTGTGTTTAGTCCCAGGTCACCTTACCCTATACCCAGTTGTCTTTCTTCTAGACTCAGTTGCCTTTTGACTAAATCATTGTCCCTCTGAGCTGCTAAACAGGAATGGCCCTGACTGAAATGTCATCTTGTTTCCTTTTAAAAATTGAATGGTAAACCTGGCTTCAAAACTCACCTCTTTTTGGAGCACCTGATCTTTAACTCTCCTTTTAGTCATTTTTCTTGTTGCTGTGACCAAATACTTAATAAAACAGTAACTTAGGTTGGGGAAGAGATTTTCGTTTTTGGTTTTAGATCACAGTTTGAGGGGATACAATCCATCAAGACCAAAAGGCATGCATTCAGAGAGCAAAGGCATCTTTGCAAGTTGTATCTATGTCTGCAGACAGGCAAGTAGAGAGGGGTGGACACTGGTTTTATTCTGCTTAGGATCCAAGTCCATGAGATCTTACCATTTAAATCTTTCAGGAAACACCTTCAGAGGCACCCCAGAGATATGTTTCCATGGTGATCTAAATGCAGCCAAGTTGACCACAAAGATCAACCATTGCATCCAGCAGACCCTAATCTAACCACATTACATCTAGTGTTAAAATTTGTCCCCACATCTCTTATAACTTTGGTAGGCTCTTTCCTAGTAGTACTGTATGTTTTTGTTCCTCTGGCATGAACTCCTTGAAAGAATTTCCACCACCATTTTCCCATCTGGCCTGGTGGTGTAGGCAGTCCTTTTGTATATGTGTTGATTTTATTGATTAATGAATAAAGAATCTGTCTTGGGCCTGGCAGGGCAGAATAGAGGTAGGCGGGGAAAACTAAACCGAATGCTGGGAGAAAGAAGGTGGAGTCAGGAGACACCAGGTAGCCAACCCTGGGAACAGATGAGCCAGAACCTTGCTGTTAAGCCATGGCCTCATGGTGATACACAGATTAATAGAAATGGGTTAAATTAAGATGTAAGAGTTAGCCAATAAGGATTTAGCCAATGATTTAATTAATACAGTTTCTGTGTGGTTATTTCTGAAGTCTGAGCAGCCGGGAACAAACAAGCAGTCTCCTACAACAGCCTGGTGCTAAGCACAATGATTCTTTACACAGATCAAGTATAGCTTAATATCTATTGCCAGAACCAACATAAAAATGTGGGGGTAAAAACTGCTTCTGCTTCTACACATCTTCCTTCTTTGAAGACAAACACAGTTCTCTTTCTGTTGATGCAATGACTGGTTCAAAACTGCCCATGTAGGCCAAGACCAGGCATAGTCTCCATCCTTTCCCTTTGGTTTAGCAGGTATTGTGTGACTGGGGGGTCTCACACAGGAAAGTGGTGCTTGCAATAGTGAGTTTGGAGATGGTCTGCATTGTTGCTAAGTACTGAGATTGGACTTCCCCTGAGGAGCCACCCTCAGCACTTATATGCCATAGAGATTAGATAAGGACAAAGTTGCAACAATAGCCATTCTCTTTGTGAGGCACACTTCCACATCCCTGTTCTACTTTACTGAACTGTTATTTCTGGACCGCAGTTTCTTTTCCAGAGTTTTACTTCTTAACCGAGATGTATCATAAAGAGACCAGAAGGGCTGAGATTTTACCTTTCTCCCATCTACCAAGTTGGCCTTCCCCTTTCATGGATGTTGGCAAGAGAATGGAGACCTTGCAACTCAGAGACAGAGGAGGTGATTACAGGAACAACAGTAGTCAGTCAATAAGTTAGCATTTATACTAATTTCTAAATGTTACTGTCAACAGAGCCACATGATAGAGAGGCCCAAGGATACCTGCAGAATGAAGTGTTGTGTGGCTGGGAAATCACACTTCTACCCAACCTATGTTCTGTTTCTAACCTCTTACCATTGCTCTCTGAAACAAACAAATAATCAAACAAAACAAAAAACAACCACTTTCTTTCCCATGACAAATAGGGCCTCCTGTGGTCCAACACCCTGACTCTAGCTTCATTTGTAGCTCAAAGCTTCAAACTGAGTTTCATTCAAGAGTGTCCTGATCTATATACTTTAGTCAAATTCATGCTTCCCTGATTTTGCTTATTATACAATTCTCATTAAATCGTCTTGCTCTTTGGTGTAGTGGACTGTCCGGCCATCAAGCTTTTGGCCACACCTTATCTTCTGGAGGTGTTTAGCTGTCTTCATGGCCCAAACTATGTTCTCCTCCTCTGTGAATTCATTATCCTTCATGTCTTCAGTATCTTTCGTCTAGACTAGTGTCATCAATATACATCCTTGATGCATACTTCTGACTTCTATTTTTCTTCCTTGGACTAAAAGTCACTTAGAGCCAGCAATAATGTCACATTTTCACTTCTCTCTCTAGGCCGGGATGAATAAGTAGGCCCCACCTTGCAACAGGAAAGAGTAGAGCACACAGTATTCTTTGGAAATATTTGCTGAGTGAGCAGAACTGATAATTCAAAATGAGTTTATATCCAACCATTGACTTGATGAATTAAATTTTAATATCCTGACAAAAATCTCACTTATCAAATAGCTGAATAACTCTCAGCAAACCCCTATATACAACAAATAATGACAAGCAAATGAAGGAAAATACAGTTACATTTTAAAAAACAGATATGGTATATTTTCCTAAACTCCAGAGAAATAGAGTTTAACGGAAAAGGTGCAGAATAGATTGTTAAGGTTTTAGGTTTTATGACTCCAGTAGAAGAAACCCTCTGTTGGTTCATAACTGTCTCCGGGCCTGGTTGGACGGGACAGGCACTGAACTAGACACT
Source organism: Ellobius talpinus (assembly GCA_001685095.1). Taxonomy (NCBI): domain Eukaryota; kingdom Metazoa; phylum Chordata; class Mammalia; order Rodentia; family Cricetidae; genus Ellobius; species Ellobius talpinus. The sequence continues at coordinate 5,644 of LOJH01028813.1, read as the reverse complement.
TGAGTGAGCAAAAGCCCCGAAGTGTTTTCTGGTCCAGTGAGATGACTACATCATAACATCCTCTTAAGACATAATTGCCATAGATGAGCTCAGGAGTTACGCAAGATTGTACCCTAGGTTGATGACTAAATCAGTTTTACCTGGAGATGTTTAATGTTTTTTGGTCTACATTGTAACAAGAGATAGCAATTTATTGCACTGGTGCCTGAATTAAAGTTGGGAGGGAGAGTAAGATGATAAGCAAGATCACTAAATTTCTTTGTTGTTTGAAGCCTTTGTACTAAGACTTTGTCCACAATGCCACCAGGTAAGAGGTAGAGACTTCAAATAAAGTCAGAAAAGTCCCTGCTGGAATTAGAAAACAACTCTAGGCAGTCCAGTCATTGCGCTTAAGATGTTTCACAGCAGAGGCCCATGGTTAACTGCCAGAGCTTACCTAGAGGCATTTCTTCCTCAGTGCATAGGGATGCCAGTCCACTGTTAGAGTTCAGAGAAGGGAACCTGCCATCCTAAGGGGCCAAAAGACTCATGGGAAGATGGAAGAGGCTTCCAGTAGCACTTAGCCCTGGGACTGAGGGCAATGCTGCATTCTCAGTGTCCAGGTTGAGCTTAGACCCCCCAAGAAGTCTCACAGTGGAGTGAAACACATGCAGCGGAAAATGTTTCTGAGAATATTGATGCATGTGAAATGTCCCCACGAGCTCATTGTGAAAGAAACCTCTTGGGACATCAGCATCTGGGCAGTAGCTCTACATTGTGCTTTATTCACGTTCCTGTGTCTTTCTTATTTATTTATTTATTTATTTGTTTGTTTATTTATTTATTTTTGTGGGATGACATAAAGAGGTCACTGTAGTCTGTCACTAGAACCTCCCAAGACCTGACCCTGGCCATGACTAGACCAAAGTTCTATCTTTGGCTCTCTGTGTGTTGGGGGCTCATCTTCCTTTGCTTTCAAGGCAGGAGTATGACTAGATAATAATTCTGCCATTCTGCAGGAATAGTCTACGTTGTTTTGTGCTTTCTTTCATCCTGAATCAGCATGATAATAGGCCATGCTCTATTCTTCCCCCTCCATGTGTGCAAGTTTGCAGGCCTGGACTCAATACCTCCTGCCTGTGGCAGGAAGGAGTGGGATGGCCTGATTCTGCCAAATCTGTAGGCCTCACTAAACATTTTTGTTCATATTAAAAAATAAATCTGGAGCTGGTTAACATTCCCAAGCTGGTGGTGGGTGTGCATGTGTGTGTGTGTGTATGTGTGTGTGTGTGTGTGTGTGTGTGTGTGTGCAATAGGCAGAAGTTAAAAGCAGAGTTTCAGCTGGCCCCAAACCTGCCATTTCCATCCAGCTGTTGGCCTTGTGCCATACAACAAGCTTGCAGCCTATATTAATAGCTCCTGTAAAATATGCCCTGTTTTTTTACTCAGGCAATAAGACTGCCAACAGCTGTGGGGAACATCTTTTGACCCAATAACAGACAAATACTATTCCTCATTTGGTTGGAGCCTGTCGGCCAGGGTGAGTGAAAGAGTACAAAGATTTCTGTGGAATCAATGGCGTTTGATTACTAGAAAATAAAGTAAGATTCTGCAGAAGATATAAAGATTTTTATTCGATGCAGCATCCCTCCGTTAAGATATAAAGATTTTTATTCGATGCAGCATCCCTCCATTATGACACTCCTTTGTCATGAAATTCACTGATTTACTCAAATGATGACTCGAAGGAAGGGGGTGGGATTTTCAGGCACCGCTTTCCAGCTTCCCGAGTGTCACTTTGGGTAAACAAGAAATATTTCCTGTTGGATTGCTGTTATGAAGTTTTCAGTTTGAAATGATGAATAAGGAGTTGTGGGAGGCAGGAGGAAGAAGCGTAATTCTTATCTCTGCTATTGTTCTGTTGCTGTTTCTGTGTTGTTAGAAATGGCCATTCAGGGCTGTGGAGACAGCTCCCTTGGCAGAGGGTTTGTGCTGCAAACACAAAGTTCTGAGTTCAATCCTCAGAACCCAGGTTAAAAAAAATCAGACATGGCAGCATGCGCTTTTAATTCCAGTGCCGGGGAGGTGACACATGAGGTTTTCCTCTGCCCTCCACATACATACATACACAATGCACACATGTACTGGTAGACATATGTGAAAACACACATGCATGCATGTGCACACACACACATACACACTCACTTAAAAAATCCTTTATCAGTTGGCTTATTGTTTATCAAGATGCCTAAGACACATATAAGCTTCATTTTGCCAGGGGCTTCTGTCCCTGCAGACTCCATTTCTGAGGACCGTTTACTTCTTGGCCCACTCTTTGGTAGCTAGCTGATGGCTTGCAGCTTTTTTTTCCACATCCGCATTTCTACCTCACCCACATTTTGGAAGATTGAGTTGAGTGAAATGTTTGTACTTGCTGACGATCTGAACTCAAACAGGGTGTCAGGATTTTCTGATTGAGACCAGAGACTGTCAAGTTAATTTGATAGGGTGCTATTTGAAAAATGGAAATACATTTGAGTGAGTATTTTTAGATCTTCATCGGAGACTTCTCTCATCTTTCTTTAAGACTCTTGATTCAATTAACAAAAGCCAAAGCCTTAAAAAAAAAACTTCACCTGGCTTCTCATCTATCAGAAACAGACTTATGGGTACTCTAAAATATTATAGTATGGATTGGTTATTTCTTAGTTTCCAAGCTGTTTATCATCTAAATATAAAAATCATTCCTTGAGCCACACAGCTGCCCTCTTTCACGTTTTGGAAGACAAGAAGGGAAAAAATGTGCACATGTGCTTTTAACTCCATTGTGTACCAACCATTTTTGTCAGCTTCAAAATAATGTCAAAATGAATCTGAAAAGATGTGATCAAGAGCTTGTTATTTGGAATTGCATTCTATATTTCAGCAATTATGCAAATTAATAATGTAACACAATCTTATTTAGAAGCAATTCACATGATAAATGGAAAATAAAATACGAGAACAGAGTAAAACTCAATTCTCATTCTTACAAGCTGTGTCTTATCATATTACCAAACCGAAACACAGTTAGGCTTTTATTGTGAAACCCCGTATTTGTAACAAGTAAGATTATTATAAAAATTAAGCATTAAAGGGTATATTCTCTGCTTGTTCTTCCCACAGCTCGCGAGTATAATGTGTTCCTCAAATTGCTGCCATATTGTTTCAGAAACGCTTATCAATGTGAAGTGCCATTCAATTTCACGGAGTCCTCTGTTTCCATGGCCTCCATTGTGAACCAAACAAGAAAACAGATGCGTGATTGCAGCTCTTTTGAACTATCAACTCTCAAAAAGATCTGCCTTTTCCTAGGATTCCAAATACTTTCGATAATTATTATTTTGATTAAATCATCCTTTTTGTTCGTTAGCTGTTTTCATTGACTAGCAGAGGCAGCAGTCAAAACGGAAGAAAACGTGTCTTCCTCTGAATTCCGTCTTCTCTTAAAGAAGTTTCCCCTCTTTCTCTGGCTCTACGGGATCTCCATGTGTTCCCTCTTCCCCCATTAGTAAAGCCATGCCTAGGAAGTGAGCTGACTGTCACCCTTTCCCTCCTGTGAGCCATCTCTACAGTGCCAGGGGCATTTTCATTGACTACACAGAGAACTAGAAAGTCTTCAGTTGGAAGGAACCCTAGGGGTTGAGGCCATCTTGCTTTTGTCAAAGAAAGTGGGTTCCTTTGTCTCCCACTGTTGCTGATGTTCCTGGAAATTTCTTTGGCAGAGCTTAAATTTGTTTCACTCACTTTTAAATAACTGACCTTAGTTTGCCTTCCAGGGTAACACAGAACAAATCTAGCTACCTTTTCCACTTGACAGGTTTTTGAATATCTGAGGAGACCAACCATGCCTTTTCTTTGCCTTCTTTTGGTAAAGTTAATCATTCCCAGTTCTCTCATTTGTTCCTCATTTGACATGGTTTTCTGGCTGTGCCAAGCATTTCCCCTCTGCCGCCCATCTTGATCTCCAATGATGAACATGCTTGAGCTTCTCAAAGCTCTAAAATATGATATCCAAGTGAACACAACACTCCAGATCTCTCTGACTGATGCAGAGATGGGGCATAAGCTATAGTTCTGTATCCACACTTCTTTTTAAAAAGTCTCTTGCAGCTCACAGCTTTGTTGTTCTTCACATTTCTGGAAATACACTATATGTGAGGCACTTCTTGGCACTAGAGAGGCCAGAGCCTTTATTCAAGAGCCTATAAAGACCATGTGGTCATAGAAACACAGCTCCAGTGAGACATGGGCACAGAATGGCAATGCCCAGAGGACAAGAGGGCAGAAAGTTTAGTAATGTCCAGCTCTGGGAGGGCTTCCAGACGGAGCAGAGCAAGCCCCTGATGGTTGTACAGCTGGGTCTTTCTCGCAGATTGTAGATGACAAATGTGACGGTGAAGCCATGGAGTGACAGACTATGCATTGTTCGAGAAATGGTAGGGTTGCCTCCTCAGGGACTGTGAAGTTTCACCCCAACGGCTTTGGTATAATCAGTGAGTTAGGAATGCTGCAGATGCAACTGTGATTTTGTTATTGCCAGGTCTAGAAATAAAAACAACGCTCTCTAGTGGAACTGCTAGGCTGCCAGGGGATCGTTTTCTACAAGGTGATGGTCAGGGGGAGGATGGCAGTGTCTGTGTCCACTGACTTGACCACGTCTTTCAATGCACATGTAACTCAGATTCTATCACTTAACTGATAGAATTAGTAGGTACTGATTTTTCTTATGGAGTGTTGAGTTGACTGGCCTTTCTTACCTAAATCCCAAAGCAGAAAAGCAGGCAAGCCCATCCTTCTTTTAGTGAAATCTTCCAAGGGGGCAGAAAATGAATCTGTTTTATGAATGCCTTATCCTACACACTTGTATTGATTTTCAGTTTTTTTTTTCTTTTCCATTAAACTTTCAACTACTTACACAGTGGTCCACTTAATTCTCAATCCATACCATAGTGGGTCCTTTTTAATGAATGGTAGGCGAGAAAGGGGGTGGGGCCGCTGTTGTGAGAGTCAGTGAAGAAGGCCTGTGTGAAGGAAGAGGATGGGGAGGTAAAGAGGCTTTAAAATTTCCTGGAGGATGAATACTTTTTATCTAAACACCTCTAGGGACAGTTCTCCAGTTTGTTTCACACTGAACAGGTAAAGTAACTCTGAAGAGACTCCATAAGGTAGTGTGATGCGAAAATCCTGGTTCATTGTGGTTTATTGCCTCTTTCGCCTGTACTATTGCTGATGACAAAATACAGGCCTAAACAGTCTAAGAAATATGCTCCTTAAATGTTATTTACCTCTGCAAACACAATCCCAGAACTTTTCCTGTCATAGAACTGTAATACATATTCATCTTTTGTTGCAAAGCTCAGAGATGACCTTGATGTCAAGTCCTTCCTCTTAAGATCCTGCATTCTATTTATCCTTGATGGTTTAATAAAGTGTTGATGATCATTATCCCATTCCATGTTTGCAGGAAAGTGTTGTCTATGTTTTACATAAGAGGACACTGAAGCCTAGATGGATCAGAGTGGCACCAAGGTCATGGGCATTATATTCAGGAGTTGGCAGTATGGCCTCCTGTAGTGAAAGGGGAGCAGGCCTGCTTTTCATCAGGCCAGCTCCCGCACAGCTA
>LOJH01028807.1:0-14295 GCA_001685095.1 Ellobius talpinus | reverse complement strand
AAAGAAAGAAAGAAAGAAAGAAAGAAAGAAAGAAAAAGAGTTGATGCCTGATATCTTCTTATGTGTGACTTCCATATGTCAGCACTGTGCTAAAATTTAAAGTCAGAAAGTATGGTAAAAGAATACATAGCCAGGCGTGATGATTTATGCCTTTAATTCCCCAGCACTTGGGAGGCTGAAGCAGGAGGATTGAGAGCTCCAGGCTAGCTTGGACTGTTTTAAAAACAAGCAAACACCACCAATAAAAGCTGTGTGTGGGAGGTGGAGAGATGGCTCAGCCATTAGGATCACTTGTTTCTCTTTCTGAGGACCTGAGTTCTGTTCTAGCACCCACTTTGCAGCTCCCAGTCTTTAATTCCGGTTACAGGGAATCCAGCGCCCTCTCCTGGCCTCCATAGGCACTGCCTTGGAAGTGCTGCACTATATGCAGGCAAAAACTCACATATAAATTAAAAATAAGTATTTTTTTGTTTGTTTTCTGAGACAGGGTTTCTCTGTGTAGCTCTGGATGTCTTGGAACTCACTTTGTGGATCAGGTTGGCCTCGAACTCACAGAGATCCGACTGCCTCTGCCTCCCAAGTGCTGGGATTAAAGGAGTGCACCACCACCACCCTGCTATAAATAAAAATTTTTTAAGAGGAAAAAGGGAAAGAACAGACAAGCTTCTAATCTCTCGGCAGTGATGTAGTTGCTTTATCAAGTAGCATACTCTGGAAAACTCCGCGTATTGTTTGTTTGCTTTGAGGCAGGATCTCGGTAGCTCAGGCTGACCTCGAATTCACGGTCTTGAATTCTGATGATCTTCAACTCATGGTGATCCTCCTGCCTCAGTCTCCTGAGTGCTGGAATCATAAGTGCAAACCACCACACCCACTGTACAATGTAGAGATAATGAGAGCAAGAAGTAAATGACATCTTAGTATTATTATGAAAATGTTTTTGAAACCTCTGAGTGGGCTGGCTTCAGGGACCTGCCGAAGGTCCCCAGACCACACTTTGCTTATGCCTCGCCCATCAACCCCTTATCACGACTCACTGTTGCTTTTCTTTTTCATTTTTATTAAGAAAGTATAAATTATGTCTTCCATGTGGGTCTTGTCCTCTGGGGAAAGCTAGGGAACTTCATGGGCCCAGCATCCCTTCTTACCGACTCTCAATTCCAGGCCCTCCTAACCCCCTTGGCCCTCCCCCCCCACACACCTTGCTCATTTTCCTATTGACATTGTTTCAAAGCAGGCAATAGTCACTGTTATTAGCCTGCTTGTTTGCCTTTTCCCAATCTACTGGACCCTGTACTTCTTCCTCCATTACTTGAGGAATTTCTTTTCCGGGGAGAGACTAAGTAATTTTCCCCTGCCTTCCTCTTTCCCTCCCACGACATCCCTTGCTGTCCTGGAACCCGGCTCCACGTAGGAAACGGTGCTGGCCAGGCAGACCCCTGAAAAGGAAGCAGTTTCCCCATCTGTCCACATTTGAAACAGCCTGAAATAGACTAGAATCTAGGACAAGAAAATGCCCATCTGAGTTCTGTAGAGGTCAAACCCAGTCACACTGCCAGGTTGCATGTTTGCATGCATCAGCAAATCTCACGCTTCCAGACACAAAAGTCTTTTGCCAGGGAACCCTCAACTTGAACCTTGAACTTCACTCAGAACCTTTAGGTCTTCCTGCTAGCTGCAGCCGCAGGCCTCTACTACCATGTCTGGCACATCGGTCTTGACCACATTACCGTTATGGTCGAGGTAGAGGATTGAGAGAGGTCTTCGGGCAGTGGGGACACAGCAGGAAGAGCCTGCAGGCCAAGGGTTGTTGGCTTTGAGGAGGCTAAAGACAGCGGAATGGAAGGAGGCAGCAATGCCAGGGCTGCCAGCAAGGTGGGGCGGGCACTGCCCACTGCAGTAATTCAGCTGGTATCCTTCAGGCTGCAGGATCCAGTCTCGCCACCCCAGCTCCTGGAAGTCCACATAGTGGTCTCGCCTACAACATAAGGGGGTCTCAGGCTCACAGGTGGGAGTCCTCCTCCTGGCCCGGCCTGCTCCGGGTTCATTAGCTTGGATCTTAAGTTCCAAGAAGGGACGTTGCTGTCCCTCTGTGTCCAAGAGTCGCCTTGGCAGTCCAGTGACAGTGCTGTTAGGGTCCTGGGGTCTGTAGTCCAGTTGGAGTTTGACGACTCCTGATTCCTCACTCCGCAGGCCACTAGAGGGCAGAGTCAGGGCGTGCCAGCCTGAGGAAGTCGTTTGGTGCTCAGCTAGGAAGGTGCGGGATCCTCGGCACCTCCTGGTGCCGCAACGGAAGATCCTCAGGTAGAGCGTGCCAGGGAGAGACGGGGGCACATGCAGCCAGAGGCGAGCATGGTACAGGTGGTGGGACCAAAGAGGGGACAGCTGGAATGTGAGCATGGAGCGGTAGGCTGAAGTGGATTTGCCTGCTCAAACAAACAAACAAACAAACAAAAAAGCAAAGAAAAAATGTGAGCAGAGACAAAGCTTCCCTTTGACATTCCCGCCACCCTGCCCAGCACCGTCCCTCACTCAGACCTCTGGGAAGAGCCTGGACTGCCCGAGTCTTCACAACCATACTTGCCCTCAGCTCCTCCTTCTCCTGCCACACCCCATTTCTCCTGCCTCCCTTGCGGGGCTCTCTTTCTTCCTCCAGTTCCCTGTCTCTCTCCCCTCACCCACCTACGGTGGTAGCAAAGCTGACGACTTCCTCTCGGTTGCCAGGAACCACGCTCTGGGGCTGCAGTCTCCGGAGGGCTCTGGTTAGTGCGGCCTGGGGCAGAGGGCGACTTATTCTGGGCCGGCTGCTCAGGTGCAGCCCCTTCAGAATTTGCTGCTTGGCTAGCTCTAGGACCAGAGCGCGTTCTCCTTGGGGTGCCAGGGTTGGGCCTTCACAGGACGGGCATGCAGATCTTGTGCTCTGCACCCACGCCAATGCCCACAGAAGCACTGGCCAGAGATGGACATCTGAGAGCCCCATGCCCCAGGTAGATGGCCCAGAGTTGAGAGCCTCGGATGGCAGTTTAATGAGCCAGAGGGTGCAGCAGCAGCAGCAGCAGCAGCCAGCAGGAGCAGGAGGAGCAAGCAATGGCTCAGCTACTTTTGAGGAAGGGCAGACAGAGCTACTTGTCCTCGATGGCCCGGGGTTCAGGAAGCCTGAGAGTAGATCATCTGATGGGTAGCTATGTTTGACCCTCACAGCTCATGGCTGGCTACTGAGCACGGTCTCTTTAGAGCCTACTGCTTGGGCTCCCTCACCTAGTGGTCAGCCTGCACACCTAACCTCTGAGCCTTAGGATTGGCCAGCTGCACTGCCCATCAGGCCCCTGCAGGGGGTGGCGGTCTCCCCCAGGGTTCAAGTTTCGCCCTCTGACTGTGGTGACTTGAGGTAGGGGCATGGGGTAGGGGTGCAACGTGGCCATGCATGATGCAAGAAAGAGGATGATTTCACGGCGCTCAGTTCCCAAGGTCTGGGACTCAGAGGAGTAACTCCAGGGGAGCCAAGTGGGGAAGGGTGGCTCTTTGAAGCACCCTGTCTTCCCAGCTTGCTGTAATAGTTTTATGAGGCAGCCATGGGTTCCGATGGTTAGTTCTCGGGGGTCTCCAGGTCAGAAGAATTCTGGTGTTCATTTCTAGCTTTACAGATGGGATGGGGTGAGAATTTAGAAGAGGTGGTAGGAAAATGGAGTCCCCTTGCTCAGGCCAAGGTGGCAGTGCCACGGGATATTGAAGTTACCTTTTGACCCTGCCTGTGCTGGCTGCCCAGAGTCCAGCTGGGGGAGGGGCCAGAGCAAGGGGTGAGGTCGTGCTTCTGTGATGTCTGGGGAAACCCAGAGAGGTGGGGGTTGTAGTGATGCAACCCCACAGCAGCACAAAGTCCATCGAGGCTGGCAGAGGGCATGCACCTTTGCAGAGCCTATGCCCAGGGACCATTTGTCTTTAGGACACTATAGGAGTTGGCTAAATCTGAGGCATCACAGGGGTGGTGCAAGGCCTCTGTTAATGTGGTTGGAAATGGGAGTTCAAAAGATGAAGCAGAAAAAACTTATCAGCCTTGGCTGCTCATCATCCAGCCTTCCAGTCACTCATCACGAACTTTGAGCATGTATGTATGTGAGGCCAGAGAGCAGCCCTGAGTGCCACCTCAGGGACTCCATCCTCCTTTGAGGCAGGGTCTCTCATTGGCCTGGAATCCATCTGTTAGACTGGACTGGCTGGCCAGTGAGTCCCAGGGATTGCCTTGTGTTTGTGCCTCCCCAACAACTGAGATTGCCAGCTTGTGTTCTCATTTCTCCCTGGGCTCTGGAGACTCTAATGCAGGCCCTAAGCATGTGAGGCAATAGCTTTACCTTCTGAGTCATCCCCCCAGTCTCTGACTCCATTCCCCTCCTCCCCAACCCCTAACACCTTCCCACAAAGGGTTTCTCTGTGTAGCCTTGGCTGTACTGGAACTCACTCTGTAGACCAGGCTGGCCTCAAACTCAGAGATCCACGGGTGTCTGCCTCCCTAGTGCTGGGATTAAAGGTGTGCCCCACCACTGCCCGTCTTTTTTGTTTTGTTGTTTTTGTTTTTGTCTTTGTTTTGTTTTGGTTTGGTTTTTTTGAGACAGGGTTTCTCTGTAGCTTTGGAAGCTGTCCTGGAACTTGCTTTTGTAGACCAGGCTGGCCTCGAACTCACAGAGATCTGCCTGCCTCTGCCTNNNNCTGCCTCTGCCTCCCAAGTGCTGGGATTAAAGGCATGAGCCACCACCGCCCGGCTTGTTTTTGTTTTTTTGAAGGCCTGTTAGATTTGTTTTATTATTGTTGTTGTTAATGTTTTTTTGGTTTTGTTTTTTGTCTTCTGAGATGAAATGTTCCTATGTTGGCCAGACTGGCTAGTACTCATCGGTGTAAGTAAGTGACCCTCCTGTCTCAGTTTCTTTAATAGTGAGACTATGGCAAGTTGCTTTCTTTTTCTGTTACTGTTGTTTGAGTCAGACTCTCTTGCATTCCAGGCTGATTATGAACGCCTTCTGTAGCTGAGGACGACTTTCATTTCCCTATGTTGCTAAGGGTGATCTTCGACTTCTGTCCTTGAGTGCTGGGATTAAAGGCAAGAACCATCCACCACACCTGGCCTTTATCCAGTGCTGAGGACTGAAACCAGGGCTTTGCACATGCTAGGCTAGTACCCTACCACTGAAGCTACGCAGTCAGCCCTAAGGTGCATGACCTTAAATGAAGTGACCCTCTACCTCTATACAAGAGGGTGGTAGCTGTAGCTTTCTCCCTGGGTCCCAGTTTCTTTAGGAAACAGGAAGGCATCTGTGGGGAAGCTGTAAGCAAAAGGGGTGCGATTTAGGGCCCCCACCCATTCTCCGTCTTCCCCTTCTTTAGCTGGTGGTGCTGCCTCCAGAGAGTTCTAGATCTGGACCAGGGGAAAGGGATGTTCTTTGCAGACTTAGCCTTAGTACCACCAATGTCCACCATGTGGCAGTGCCTTGCCACTGGACAGCAGCCACTGGACACCAGAGAATCCTGGGGACAAAGCTGAGGAAGCTTGTGAAATGAGAAACGCCTCATCTTCTCCCTCCCAGGCAATGGAAAGGGGCTGGTTCTTCTGCTCCTTTGCCTCTCTACTGCCAGACAGAGGAGGAAGTCCCCAGTACTGCATCCCTGCCACCTTTGACACCTGGCAATGGAGCCCAATGGTAGAGGTCGGGCTTCCCAGAAATTCAGGGCTCCATGAAGTGGAGAGGGAGGAGAATGGATTGGGAGACACTGCTCTTCACCTGCGCTTCTCCCCACACCCTGAACCGTATTCAGGACTTTTGGCTACTGCTCTCTATATATACCTCTCAGCTTCCTCTCTGCTGGTCACTGCAGGTGACTGACAGGCTGCTAGCCTCTGGGGTCTGGACCATGAGGCTCTAAGTGTCCATCTCTGATGGTGCCTAGGAGGGCTTACCTGTTTGTGCCAGGAATCAGGGGAAGTAGCAAGAAGTGGCTGGAGGAGTCACTGACGACACCTTTCCCACACCCTCCTTGTCAGGTGCCCATGATTTCAAGTTCTTCCCACCCCCTTCACTGTTGCGCCTAGCCGGTTCCTACCTCCCTGCTGACACTTACGTCAGAACTTGGCTATAAATACGCCCCTAGCGCCTTAGTCACTTTCCCAAGAAGTGCTTCCAGGTTATAAATACCCAGGCATCTGCTGCACTGCCCGCCTTACCACCGAGCTGGTGGGGGGCTGGGGGGTAGTGACAGGCTCGAGAGTGGGGAAGGAAATAGGAGAAGCAGGGCCACTTATTTGCCCAAATGAGAACAGCCTGAAGGAGTCAGGTAGGGGTAGGAGGCTCAGGGAGAAAATGTGTAGAAGATGACAGGATCTTCCATTCCTCTTTCTTACAGAAAGCAGCGCCAAAAGAGAAAGTGAATAACACGGATCCTGTGTTTATTTTTAAATATGCTGCTTTGCTCATCATGAATCTGCAGCATTCACGATGTCGGAAAGTCGTTCATTAAAATACTGATTTCCTCCATTGATGAATTACTTGCTTTCACCTTAAAATTTCGCCCCTAGGTGAGCACCTCGCTTTGCCTTCTCCTGGTCTGGTCCTGGGCACTGAAACTGTTCTTAGAGCTGGGAGAGGCCTAGAAGTGGGACGTATTGACCGAAGGGAGAGGAGGAGACGCTGTGAAACCCCATGGCTCAGGCCTGCAGGGCCCCAAACATTTCCATTGCAGGGACCTCTTACCCTGGTAGGAGGGGATTATATGCTAAGCAAACACAGACATCACATTACCCAGAGGACACATGGGTTTTGCGCAAACCTGGCCTTGGGCTGCAGACAATATCGACCCTCTGGATCACGGCTGTCCAGCCAAAGGGAGGAGATGTGAGGTGAGGAAAGAAAGGCAAAGGTCTAAAGAGGACCAATTTTCAGAGTAAATGCTGCCCCCTCTTTATCCTAGGCCTTCTTCTTCTTGACCCACTAAAGCTTTCAGAGAGGACTCATGACTGAAGCTCTAAGAGTGAGTGAGCAAAAGGAAGGTGAGCCAGAGTTCCAACAGGTAGCTCTGAGTGTCTCTGCCTCCAACCCTGTGTGGCCAGGGTTGGCCTGCTTGATAATTGATTATTGATCTGTCTCATCTCTTGGAGTCAGAACAGAGGGAGATGAGATTCAGGCAATAGTAGTTCATTATTAGCCATGAAACCCCTGAAAGTTCTGGAAGGAGGATGGAGGAAGATTAAAGAAGAAAAGGAAGCCTGGAGGAACATGAGATATGAAGTATGAGATGGAGGAACAGCTAAGCTGGAGGAGACCAGGTGGAGAGAGTGGAAGGTCCCGGCAAGAGACAGACAGAGGATATTTTGAGCTATCTCAAGAGAACTCAGTGAAAGGAGTTACAGGGCCATAGGTAGGGTTAAGGGAACCCCCCCAAAAAAACAATGCTCAAAGCTGGGCATGGTGGTGAAGGCAGGTGTGTGTTCTAGGCAAGCCTGTTCTACATGGTAAATTGGGGAAAAATTGTTCAGACACCAGGGACTAGAAAAAGGGCAAGCCATCCGGATTGTTTAGTGTTGAAATAATGTTATCAGAGGCGCAAAACTTGGAGCCACATGGACATAGCACAGCCACGGCTACACAGAACTATGGCTTGTAGACAAGTGGTGGGTGGGAATAGAAAATATTCTTTTCTTTTTTCCCCTTCTTTTACTTTGTGACAAGGTCTTAACAGTGTGGCCCAGGATAGCCAAGAACTAGCTGGCCTCAACCTTTAGGTAGCACACTCTCTTAAGCGCTTGGATGATTGGATGACAGGTGCGAGACCTTAGGCCCGATGGAGTTTTCTGTGACCTCTGTAACTCCCTAGTCTTTAGTTTCCAACCTGAATCTTCCTTTGATCAAATTCAGCTGGAAGTCAGAGGATAGGAGAGCTTGGTGGCTTTGGTGGCTCAGTTGCGCCAGCCCCCACAGGCTTAGGAAGACAGAAGGCTGGAGGAGGCTATGAACAGTATTAGTAGCACACTTGGGCAAGGGTCTCGCTTTGGAAAACAGCAATCTGGGAACCCAGAGGAAGGGTTCTTTGGAGCACTGTAGAGTTCAAGAGAAGATGCTCGGGCGGGTCATCATGGAGTGGAGCCATCAGTTGGCAGGACAGGAGGTAGAGTAGATTGCATCATTGACTAAGGGTGAACAAGGGGTGTCTTTGCTGGGAATGAAACCATGTTGCTTGTGGTTGGCATTGGATTAGACCCTGGAGTAGGTTTTAGGATGGGGGTGTGTTCTTGGGTCAACCATGTCCCAGGAGAGACAGAGAAGCTAGTGGTCGTGGGTGGTGACTCCTTTAGATGTAGATCTACTGGAATCAATGGAGGGTAGTCTGCATACTTAGAAAGAAGGTGGTTACGTTGTGGATGGAGGCAGGAACGTAGTTACTCCCTCCTTCTGAGGAAGGCCATCTTTGTAAGGACGTTTGCCTACTCTACCTTGGGCTGTATCACGCATAAGCTAACTGCACCCACAGGCCTCTACCACCATGTCAGGTATGTCCGTCTTGACAATGTTGCTGTCCCTGTCATAGTAGAGCAAGGACAGAGGGCGCCGAACTGTGGGCACACAGCATGAGCCTCCTCCAGTGCTGCCGGCAGCTGTGTTGACTTTGAATAGATTGAGAACTGCCGTGTGAAAGGATGCGGAGATGCCAGGCATGCCTGCCACATGTAGTGGGCACTGCCCAGTGCAGAAGTTCATGGCATAGCCTTCAGGCTGGATGATCCAGTCATGCCAGCCGATCTCACGGAAATCCACAAAGAACTCCTGCCGACAGCACATCTTGGACCCCCCCTGGCAGTTGATGCCTCGTCGGCGAACCCGATGCTTGCCCCCAGCTCGTACCCGGGCTGCCACAAAAGGTCTGTGAGAAAACCCACCCAGGATTACTGAACTGTGGGCCACCTGGCTTTCGGTTACCAGTTCCAGGGTAAGGTGCCCCTGACTGCAAGCAAGCTGAGCTTCAGGTCCCAGGAGAAGCTGGTACCAGCCACTAGCATCCACCTGCAGCAGGTACTGACTTGTCAAGGTGAGATTGGTAGCATACGGTCTTAGCACAAGGACTCGTATATTCATGGTCTGGGTGGTATTGGAAGGGAGTTGCACGAAGAACATGAGGCGGGCCTGCCAGACCTCCATGCTGCCAGCAGTTCTAGCAGAGAAGTGGAAATTGAGACGAGTCTGGTTGATGCTGGAGAGGCCTGTGAACATAAGAAACCCAGTCAAGCCACTGCAGCCTAAGTGTCTGTTCTCAGCAAACTTTTCTCCCTTTGTTTGAGACCGTGGCTCATGGAGTCCAAAAGTAGCCTTAAACTCAATACTGCAGACAAGGACCACCTTGAACTGGTGATCCTCCCTGCCTCCACATTCAGAGTGCTGGGATTGTGGGCTTGTAGCATCAATAGGCCCAGTTTTTGTTTTACTTTGTTCTAAGTTTTAATTTGTTAGCATGTGTTCTCACATATGTGTATATGCATGTAGGGGTGGAAGCACACATACGACAGCATACATGTAGAGATCAAAGGGAGTTACAAATGACTGTGAACCACCATGTGCGCAGTGAGAACCAAACCCAGTCCTCTGGAAGAGCAGCTAGTACTCTCAGTCTCGGAGCCATCTTTCCAGCATGCCCCCTGTGTTTATTTATATATTTTTGGAGACTGGATCTGACTTTCTATGTAGCCAAGGATATCCTTGAACATCTAATCCTCCTGATGCTATCTTCCAAACTCTAGGATTACAGGTATATGACATCACACTTGTTTTTTATGTTTGTTTTTGTTTTTAATGTGCATTGGTGTTTTGCATTCATTCATGTCTGTGTGAGGGTGTCTAATCCTGTGGAACTGGAGTTACAGATAGTTGTGAGCTGCTGTGTGGTTGCTGGGAATTGAACCCAGGTCCTATGGAAGAGCAGCCAGTGCTCTTAACCATTGACCCATCTCTCCAGTCCTCTGTTTCTTTGTTGTTTTTGTAAAGAGTGTGTGTGTGTGTAGTGTGTGTGTGTGTTTGTGTATGTGTAACTATAGAGCCCAGGAGAGGATGTTTGAGTTACATCTGGATCAGGTGCTTAGGTCACCAGCTATGAGTGCTGGGAACTGACCTCAGGCCCTCTGGGAAAGCAGTAAGTGTTCTGAACAGCTCTGAGAATGAGATGTTGCAATAGCAAATACCTAAAAATGTGAGTGGCTTTGAAAATGGGTAGAAGAGAAAAGAATTTGGAGAAGCGGGTTAAAGAACAGCCCAAATTTCCACCAAGTGTAAAGGGCATTTCTGGTAAGGGGCAGAGACAGGCAGATCTCTGTGAGTTTGAGTGTGGAACACAGCAAGTTCCGGGCTATATAGTCAGACCTTGTTTCAAAAACAAAACAAGCTGGGCAGTGATGGTTCCTGCCTTTAATCCTAGCAGTTGGGAGGCAGAGGCAGGTGGATGTCTGTGAATTCAAGGCCAGCCTGGTCTACAGAGTGAGTTCCAGGGCAGCTAGGGCTACACAGAGAAACCCTGTCCTAAAAAACCAAAAAACAGCAACAACAACAAAAAGTGGAGAATTATAAAGTTTGACACTTCTTAGAGGTGACTTAATGATCATGATTAAAGCCATAGCAGAAGGGATTAGAGAGATGGCTCAGAGGTTAAGAGCAATGACTAATTTCCCAGAGAACCTGGGTTCAAGTCCCAGCACCTATATGGTGACTCACAACCATCTCTAACTCCAGTGGGGATCCAGTGCTGCTTCTGGGCTCTGAGGGTACCGAACATGTCTCTGGCACACAGACACGCACACACATAAGCTTTTAAAAGATGTCAGTAGAGCATGGCATGGCATGGCAGCTTGTGCTCGTAATCAACCCCAGTGCTCGAAAGGTCCGGGAGGCGACCGTTGTGGATCTGAGACCAGCCTGAGCTAGATAGAGAATAAGACCTTTTCTCAGGACAAAAATGTTTCTACTATTAGCAGAAATGTGGATGGGGAAAAGGAATTCTGTTGAAATCTCGAATGGAAATAAGGAATTTCTTACTCTTATTGGAAGCTGGAACAAAATCCATTCCTGTTACAAAGGAGCCAATAACTTCGCTGAATTGTCATAGGGGTTTACGAAAAATGGAAGTTAAGAGAGGTGAGCCTGGCCCACATGTTGGTCTTCAGCAAAGATGAAATGAGGAAGAGCACAACACAGTTGTCTGATGGGAGGAATTTCTTTCGTTTCGACTGTCTTTCTGTCTTAGTTTTGCCTTTTTTGAGACATCGTCTCATGTAGTCTAGCCTGGCCTGGAGCTATGCACCAGAAGATGACTGACTGCTGTCTGCTGGCTGGGTGCCGGGATTATGGGCATGCGCCACCACACCAACATTCATGAGCTGCTGTGAGGGGGAGCCCAGGGCTTTGTGCATGCTAGGCGAACATTCTTCTACTGAGTTACGTCCCAGCCCAACACCTAGCGACTTAAAGTTTTTCCTTGGTTTTCCTTTGTCTGTGCCTTCAGTGTGAAGGTTCTGATGTCCTCCAAGGTGTGCCCTCATCCTCAGTTCCTTTTATCCTCTGCTAAAAGGCAGCCATAGAACTCATGGTCAGAGTGGTCTTTACCTTAGGGAGCTCACACCTCTATGTCTAGGTCAGGGTACTTTGCAGGGAGACAGGACCTGGAGATTTGGGTATCGCCAAGTTCACGCCGAAATTTATAACTGCTTAATGGTGGCACACGAATGTCCTGCCAGCACATCTAGTGAGAGCATCACTATTTCCCTTTCTGTTCCCTCTTTCTGTGTGTGAATGACACGGATAGAACCACTCCTTGCCTTCTCGCCCCCAAACCCTGTGAATGCCTCCCTCTCTTCCCACATCCAGCCGTCACCAAAGCAACACAGAGAAACCCTGTCTTGAAAAACCAAAAACCAAAACAAAAACCAATATCACCTTAATATTTTTTTAGGGGGCAGATATTGAGACAGATTTGTGCCAGCATACCTGGCTGTACACTTTGTTACATCCCCATTACAACTTCCTACTTCCCCATCATCTCTCATCTTCCCTATGAGGTATCTTTTAGTGCTGGTGTTACAGATATGTGCCATCATGTTTGGCTTTCATGTCATTTTTGTAGTGCTGGCAATTGATCCCTAAGTTCCATTGACAGAGTGCTTGTCCAGCGTGCATGCAGCCTGGGTTCCACACCTAGCACGGAATAGAACAAGAGGTGGTGTCGCATAGCCAGAAAATCCCAGCACCAAGAGGTGGTGAAAGCAAGAGTATCAGGAGTTCAAGGCCAGTGTGGGTTATGTGAGACCCTGCTACAAAGACAAACATAAGGGCCAGAGAAATAGCTCAGTGATTAAGAGCATTTACTGTTCTCCCACTGAGCTCAGCACAATGGGCATCTCACAACCATTTGGAACTGCAAGGGAATCTGACCCCTGTGGCCTATGTGGGCACTCGCACTTACGTGGGCATACCCACACGCAGACATTATATAATTAAAAACAATAAAAATGAAATTTAACAAATAGACAAGCAAAACCCAAGAACAACCAAAGGCTATTACACCATTGGTTCCCAATGACCGTAACTTCAAATATTCACGGCTTCATGCAGCACTCTCTATACAGATTCCGGACTTCAAAGGCTTAGTCAGTGCGACATTAGCAGTTTCAGTGAGATCTTGTGTACCTAGGAGCCGACACAGTGGGTTTTTGTTTTTTTTTTTCTGAGACAGGGTTTCTCTGTGAGCTTTGGTACCTGTCCTGGAACTAGCTATTCTAGACCAGGCTGGCCTTGAACTCACAGAGATCTGCCTGCCTCTGCCTCCCGAGTGTTGGGATTAAAGGTGTACGCCACCACCGCCCGGCTGGACACAGTGTTCTAAGTGCGAAATCTTGTAGAGAAAGAAAGAGATCTGGAGAATCAGAGCCCATAAGAAACATTTGAGTCAGATTTAGCTCTCAGCTGGATACTGACCTCAATTATACCACCTGGGTCACAAAAGTTGTCCAGTTAAACTGAGTCAAGACACAAAATCATGAATGAACTAGTTGCTTTAAGACAATTTGTTCAGCTGAGTGACTGTGGTGGCTCACACCTGTATTCTTCATAGTCTGGAAGCTGGACCAGGAAGATTGTTAGAAATTCTAGGCCCGCCTCACCTACAGAGTAAGACTCTGAAGAAATCAAGACAAGACAAAACCAAGTAAACAACTGTGTTAAAAATACAAAAAGAGAGATTGGAGAGGTGGCTCCTCGGTTAAGAGCACTAGCTGCTCTTTCAGAGGACCTGGGTTCAATTCCCTGCACCCACATGGCATCTTACAACTAACTGTCTGTCATCTAGTCCCAGAGGATCTGACACTTTCATACCAATGCACATAAAATACATTTAAATAAATTATTTAAAAAATATAAAGAAAAGTTTATATGTTAGGGTTGAGGTGTAGTTCAAGCGGTAGAGCAGTTGCCTAGTATGTGTGATGACAGCGACTGATTGGCTGAACCTAACAAACAAAATCACCATAGCAACAGCAGCAGCAAGGCTGTTTTATGTTGGCCTGTAATATTAATAACTGACAAGAAAAGGAATGTGTATCAGAAGTGGGGTGCCACCACTGTCACCCAAACCTAAAATTTGCAGCATTGACTCTTGGACTCAGTGGCAGGCCAAGTTTGGAAGGATAGAGAAGAGACTTAGCAAAGGCAGGAGAAGTGAGGAGGCTGCTGTAGAAGTTGGAGAAAGGGGAGCTCAAGCTATGGGCTGTCTATCACCTGTAGTAACTCGAAAGCCAGAGCCCATTTCCAAGCTGTGACTTTAGCAAGAGAGATTTCCTGGCGGGATGCTGAAAATGCCAATGGTCTTATTTTAGCTTCCTGTGATAAGGCATTTCAGGAGACATGTGTTGGAGGGGGTTTGGAGAGCCAGAGAACCAGGAGTGGTGACTCACACCTGTAATTCTAGTAGCATTTGGGAGACTGAGGCAGGAGGATTGCTGTGAGTAGGAGACCAACCAGGGCTATTTAGTGAGTTCTGGGACAGGCTGGACTATAGCATGAAGCACTGCTTCAAAGAAACAAAACAACACACACACACACAAAAACCTTTCAGTTTCCTAGAAGAATTTAGAGAAAATATTTCTAAAAGGATTTGCAAGATTGAAAAAGGAAATAATTTTTTTCTTCCTGTCCAGTTGACTCCGTGGTTATTAAGATCCTATTGTTTACTGGGCAGTGGTGGCACATGCCTTTAATCCCAGCACTCGGGAGGCAGAGGCAG
>LOJH01028806.1:4832-17625 GCA_001685095.1 Ellobius talpinus | reverse complement strand
TAAGAATGGCCAAGATCAAAAACACTGATGACAACTTATACTGGAGAGGATGTGAGGAAAAGGGAACACTTCTGCATTTCTTGTGGTTGTTCAAATTGGTACAGCCCCTTTGGATACCAATATGGTGATTTCTCAGAAAATTAGTAACCAACTTCCTTCAAGACCCATTAATACCACTTTTGGGTATATACCCAAAGGATGCTCAATTGTTCCACAAGGACACGTGCTGAACTATGTTCATAGTAGCATTGTTTGTCATAACCAGAACCTGGAAACACCCTAAATGCCCGTTGACCAAAAAATGGATAAGGAAAATGTGGTACATTTACACAATGGAATACTACACAGCAGAAAAAAATAATGACATCTTTGAAATTTGAAGGCAAATGGATGGATCTAGAAAACATCATATTGAGTAAAGTAACCCATACTCAGAAAGACAAATATCATATGTTCTCACTCATAAGTGGGTTTTGTACATAAAGCAAAGAAAAACCAACCTACCATTTATAATCCCAGAGAAGCTAGGAAACGAGGACCCTAAGAGAGACATACATGGATCTAATCTACATGGGCAGTAGAAAAGGACAAGATGTCCTGAATAAATTGGGAACATGGGGACCATGGGAAAGGGTTGAAGTGGAGGGGAGAGAAAGTGAGGGGAGCAGGGAAAATGTATAGCTCAATAAAATCAATATTATAAAAATACATTGCTAAAGATGAAAGAAATGAAAGATCAGCTGTGTTTAGTGGACAGTCTTCTAGACACTGAAAACTTTCTTTCACCTTCCCCTGTCTCTGGTGTTGAGATATTTTATCACTTACAAAAATATTTTTTGAGAAAGTTATTAAATTATATATATAATTGGAAATATAGTATTAGGTGATATTATGATAATATAATACTATATATAGTATTATTTACTATAATATTATATGTAAATATATTATATAGTAATATAATATATAAATATATAATATACTGTATAATATATAGTATTTTAAGTATACATGTATAATTACACATATACTATTATATAATATTATTCTGACTTTTGAAAGATAGGTTATTCTTCTATTTCATAATGCTACTCTTCTATTTCAGAATTTAAAAAGCATAAAATAATGTTAAGTCTTCTGGATAATTACAAAGCATTGCTTTCAATGGTTGTGGATTGCCACTCCCTCTGTGAACATTGGATAAATTTGTTTGTAAGGGACATTAAGTGCAGTGTCTACATGAAGGAGGAGGAGAGGATTCACCAATGAGATAAAGAAAGACAAACATTTACTGAATATACATTATGAGGTCAATGCATCAAATATTCTATGTCAGAAGAACCATTTACCATTATGAAATGGCAGCAGTTGCAGAGTCTGAACACTGAACTCAAGGACAGTTTGACGCTATCTGAATGAACCTGGAACAAGTTACTTTTCTCACCGTGAATCTCCATTTTCCATGCTGGAACATCATGCTACTAATAATATTTAAATTATTATTGTTGTCGTTAATTTTTCAGATAGACTTATTCTATAGCCTACACTTGATTAAGACTCAGTATTTAACTGAGGCTGGCCCTTAAAGAGGTAAGGCTCCAGCTTCAGGCTCCTCAGTGATATAATTCAGGCCTAGGACACCATGCCTGACAAATTAATTCTTTCAAAATAATAATAAGAGAAGATAATGGCACCTTAAAACTTACGACTTTGAAAATAAATTTGGTGTTATTTTTATTTAATTAAATTAGATTAGGAATGAGCTTGAGAGAGTCGCTTGTCAATGCAGGCTGATCTTCTCTCATAAACCTTTTGTTATGGTGGTTGTTGTTTATAGAGGTGAAAATGTTGATAGGATTTTGGAATCATGGTAGAAGCTTGTTGCGCCTGGGGTATTTCATCATGTATGGAACTGCTCTGCTTCTCATCATTTTTTAGGGTCTATTTTGGAGCCTTTGTCAATTTTAGGCTTGCTCGCCATGTGCCTTAATTTGGGGGGGTGTCACAAATGTTTTTGAAAAGTTATATAATTATGAGGCAAACACACACACACAGACACACACACATATATGCTGGGGACTATCTTTTGATTGCTATTAGAGTTTTAGTCTCAGCTATTGCTTTAGGAAAGAAAATATGATCCATTCAGGTTACGCTGCAGTTTTCAATTATTGCACCCAAGTTATTCATTGGGATGCAGTGAGGGGGTTTGCAATGTCATCTATCCCCTTCTTCTTTGACTTAAGAATAAAACTCAATGTCTCAAATCTCATCTCTTGCTGACCTAAAACTGTTCTAAAACTGACAGAAAGACCTTTTCTCCACATTTTCCTGTGAAGGCAACTGAACTGACTGTTTGACACGTCAAGAACATGACATTGCATCGCTGCGGTGGATCTTTAGCAGGCTTTGTGATGACTGTTGCTTCTGTACATAACCTTGTTTAGGAGGGACAGTTTTCTGTTTTTAACACCACAGGCCACTCGAACTTGTTTTTCCTTTTTGAGCACACTTTATTCACTTAACGTTATAAACTCTCAGTATTAGAAAAAAATAATTTTGGATATTCAGCATTTTATCTTTTGGTTCAAATTGAAGCTGTATCTATAGCAGGAAAGGACCATTACCTAGTTTTAAGCCTTCAGTATTTTCTTATAAAATATGGTATTGTGTAGCTTATTTAGGCTTCTAAACTTCTATAATATATATTACAAGCAGGTTGATTGGGCAAATATCCTTAGAAAGGCTGCCGTCTTTTGAAGGTGGAATATTGTGTGTACACACCCAGAGATGGTTTCAAGAACTCCTTATCAGAAGTCTCAAACATCTACTAGTGCAGGCCTAGGAGTGATGCTCAAATTCTGCATTCTCAAGTCTCAGGCCTTGCCATTCGGCTATTTTCAATTAACAGAACTGTCTCAGAGGCCAAATAGCATCACAATTTCACAGAGATGAGCCTGGGAAGCCGCACTACACTCATCACCTGCTCAAAGAAGAACAGCATCCATATTTTACAAGTCTCCACACATCTTGTCTTGGAACTTTTCAGAATCAACTTTAAATAGATGGTGACACTTCTGAGACCTCTGCTCATAAATATTTTTATGAAGGAGGAATATCAGGGAACAGACTGAACAAGATGGAGGGTTGCATGCATTCAGCACTGTCTAGCCAGAAAGGTAGGAATGAACAGTTGTTAATAGCGGGAAACTCATGAAGCTTCACATTCCCCTAAAGATGGGCAGGGGTTAATAACTGGCAGGGGGGAGAAACATATTTTCTCCAGTTATGCAGTCAAAAGTAAGTAGCTGTGCTGGTTAGACACAATTGTAACATGATACAAGCTAGAATAGCCTTAGAAGAGAACCATAATGAAGGATTATATAGATCAGGTTGGCCTTCTTATCTTCAGGGGATTGCCTTGATTTTCTTCCATCATATGGGAATACTAAGACTCGAAAGTGGGCAGCACCATTCTCTAGTTTTTAGGCCCTAGACTATATAGGAGTAGAGAACCCATGCTGAGCATCAATCATTAATGTATTTATTTTACAAGGCTCTTGGATATGAAGTGATTAGTTGCCTTGAACCTCCACCTTCTCTTCCCTTTAATGAGCACCCTTTCTCAATATGTATGTATGTACGCATGCATGTATGTATGCATGTATGTATGTATGTATATGAGTGCTCTGTCTCCATGTTCCTCTGTTCATCAGAGAATGGTATTGAATCTCATTATAGATGGTTGTGAGTCACCATGTGAGTTCTGGGAATTAAATTTAGGACCTTTGGAAAAATCAGCCAGTGTTCTTAACCACTGGTAGTAGACCTTTGTACATATACTGAAAATACAGATTTGTTTAAATAAAATAAGAAAAATTTCTGTATGTAAATTTATCTCAATAAAGTTGTTTAATAAAAGACTGCCAGAAGGCTGTGTAGGGGAAACAGTGATTTGATGAAATCTGAAAGGCACTAATATTTGGCTCATTAAGGGAACATGTGCCCTTGACCAGATACACAGGCTTCAGGCATCAGTTTATTACACGTTCTTATTTTCAGGAGAGGAAAAGGGAACCATTCCTGTTTGGGTTCCTTTAACGTCTTTCTTTCCTTTTGGAAGATTATAGGATCCTCTATAGACTTTTAGATCTGACAAATATTTTCAGCAAATAACAAGGGTAGAAAAAAACATATAAAAATGAGTGTTCTTTTTTTTAAAGTAAGCCAACCACAAGCTTTCTTCAAAAGCAGTCAGGAAACAATTCCATTCCTCTTATACAAAATACCTAAGCATAAATCCAATCAAAGTTGTTAAGAGACTCTCTAGTGAAGGCAGCAAAAGAAGAAACTAGGGAAGACACTAGAGAGTGGATGACTTCTCAAGTTCTTGCACGAGTTAAGTACTTTTAGAGTGGCAACTTTTAAAAAAGCTATCTAATTCCCATCAAAGGCCAGAGACATTGTTCATAGAAACAGAGAAGCTTCTAGCATTCATATTGAAACACAAAAGATAAGATATCAGAGCAACTAAGCAAGACGAGCCAAGCTGGAGGTAACGGTCCATTTGCCAATGCAAACATGGAATGAGCACAAAAATAGTTGAATAGAATAATGGAATAGATCCGAAGATCCAGAAATAATAGAAATAAACCCATTCAAACACAAAGGCGGCAAACCTGTGCATTGAACAAAGATAGCTAGAGTGCAAAATAGTGCTAGGCATCAAAAATAAAAGCAATCTACATCCCTACCTTTTACCTTGTATAACAAACCTAAAATGGATCAAAGTTCTTAATACAAGCTAAAAATTTAAAGCTACCATGGGAAAACATGGAGGACACTCTATAAACTGTAGGCATAGATAATATGTTTCTGGGGCTGGAGTGATGACTTAGTGGTTCAGAGCATTTGCTGCTCTTCAAGAGGACCTGAGTTTGGTTTCTATACTGGTGGTTAACTGTGTAACTTCAGTTCCAGAGAATCAGACACCCTCTTCCGGCCTCCACAGGAATTGCACATACGTGGTACACTGTCACACATGCAGAGAAAACATCTAAAAAATGTCTCCATCAAATACTCCCCCCAGAGCTCAGGAAGCCCTGCAGAAGGGAGGCAGAAAGAGTCAGAGGGGATGGAGGACACAAGGAGAACAAATCTTTTTAAGCCAACCGAGAAAAGCTCATATGAATTCACAGGAACAGAAGCATTAAGGATCTGCAGCAGTATTCACAAGGTCCTTTGCCTGTATATTACAGCTTCCAGTTTAGTATCATGGGACTCCTGAGTGTATCAACGAGTGGATCTCTCATTCTTGTGTCTGCTCTTGGGAGGCTCTTCCCTCTATTGGGTTGCCTTTTCCAGCCTCGATGTGAGAAGTGATAGCTTTGTTTTATCTTATTATATTTTATTTTGCCATGTTTGGTTGTTATCTCTTAGAAGCCTGTTCTTTTCTAATAAGAGACAGAAGGGACTGTATCTGTATGGGTCTGGAGGTGGGGAGGAACTGGGCTGAATATCAGGAGGGGAAACTATAATTATGATATATTGTATGAGAGAAAAATCTCATAAATAAAATAAGAGAAAGCTTTTTTTTAAAAAAAGGATGAAAATGGCTTTCCAAATAAGATTCCATTAGTTCCAGAAATAAAACCAAGGATTGTCAAATAAAATTACATGATACAGATATAAATAATTTGCATTGGTATGGATCTTGGTTTATTGATATACACTTAAGGTCAATTTTCATATATATATATATATATATAATTTGTTATATATGTATATTTCTGCTCTTGATTAAGTTATTGTGTTTGTGCAGCTCATTTAAAAAGTAATGTATAATTGAGAAATATAGGTTAATTGATAATCATCTAGTCACAAAATCACAAGCTTGTATATTATACTCTGGTTTCTCTTCAGATCATTTCAATGTTTTGCCTTTTATAAAGCTTCTACACATCAAAATAATCAGAAAAGTCAAAGGTAAGACTGTATAAGAAAAGAGTTACAGGATGAAGATTAATATTCAGAATATATAAAGAGTTAAAATATTAAACACCAAATCCTGAATACCCCTTTAGAAGGTCTCTCATGGTTTTGTCCACAGCCAATAAATACTTTTAAACTTTTAACATTTTAGCCACTGAGGAAACACAAATCAAAGCAACATTGAGATTGCACTTTTCCCCACTCAGAATGGTGATCCTGAAGGAAAAAAAAACAGTAGTAAATATTGACAAGGATGTGGTCCTCATTCATGGCTAGTGAGATGTGAATTAGTATATTCATGATAAAAATTAGGAATTTAGAATTTCCTTAAAGGAAAATAAAAATACTTCCATGATCCAGCTATAGTGCTCATGGGAAGCTTAACAAAAGAGTCAAGTGAACTCATCATAGAGATACTTGCATTTATTTCTGCATTGTTACAAACCATCATGTCACAAACAACAAGGTACCTGTAATAAATGGGTAAGTAAAGAGACATATAAAGTGGAATTTTATTCAGGCCTAAGGAAGAAATTATGATGTTTGGGGAATGTGTATGAACATAGAAAAAATCATGTTAAGAGAAACAAGCTAATCACAAGAAAAGAGGTATCATGCACATTTCCCATCAAAGGAACAGGAAAAGACTATGAAAAATAAGAGGGGTGGGTGTTTTTTTAGGAAAGTGGGAAGGAGAAAAGGGGGTGGGAGAAGAAAACAGAAGGGCAATACAGGAATGACTATTATCAAAATCATTATATGCATATAAGGAAATGTTACTGCAAACCTCTTTACTTCAAATAATGAGTATCTTCTAATAAGAAACTGAATATAGATAAACAGAAAACCAAAGAAAGAAGTATAAGGGCTCTGAATGCTCCTCCCAGCCCGAGGGACACAGTTTGCTTGCCACTAGAGGGCACTATTATGCCATCACCTTTTTAACCACTCCCTGCTGCAGAATCCAGAAACACAAGGCAACTGACTTTCATGCCTTTATAACACGAATCAAGTTATTCATGCCTTTGACCTACTCTGCATTCGCCCCGCTACACTGCCATCCTTTAGATTGGGCTGGAATGTATTAAATGTTAAAGGGTCGTGGGTATCTCAGGTGTCTTATCTCTTACTCATATGGTAAAGGAGGGATTCTGGGAAACAGTACCCAACATATTCATCCAGGTTGTAGTAGACTTTTTAAGGTATTGGACTGATATAAAGGAGAATTCTGGAAGCTCAAACATTCATGGGCTAACTCTAAGTCATCCTTGATGGCCTCAGATGGGTCTTGGTAGGCCTGAGGGATTAGGATCATGGGAGGCACGTTCCTGTGCTAAAAAGCATGAGGCAAGGTAAAAAATCAACCTTGCTCCTGAGTGCAGAGGTTCATATTCTGTAACTGTGGAGGACAAGACTCAGAAGATATTGTATTTATGACCTGAATATAGGTGGGGAAATTCTTATGCAGTAATGGCAGAGGGGTACAACTAAATACTTTGATATGTGGTTAAAAAGAACAACATGCCAAATGGAAACAAATAAATAGCAACAGAAAAGAAACCAAACACAAACAAAAGTATGCTCAGTCTCACTAATCCTCCCCCCAAACCCCTGAAATCCAAATTTCTGTAAAATTTGAAATTACTTGGAGGTTGACATTGTTGCTACCTGCCTAGAAATCCACCCAGGGCTTCACCTTCTCGAACTCAGTCTGAGAACAAATAACGCATTGGTGAAGTATTTCTATTACTTTCAGAATACTTGTGTATGGACACCTCAAGAGCTGCTAAGAGAGAATTTGCTAGAACCTGTGCTTTACAGTTATGCTAGCACAAGTGCTGTCTCTTGGTATCTTGGAACATTAAATCATGCATTTAGGGTTGTTTGAGATTTCCAAATTTGGGGAGAAAATCATCAATTTATGCTTCGATTTATTTCTAAGAAGATGGAATTGTTCCTGGGAATGTACGATGGAGCGGGTGCTAGTGTGAATGAAGAGTCTTTGCCAGCTGACAGGCAATGAATGCACTGGCAATGTTTCCTGAGCATGGTGTCTTCCCAGGGGAGCGCATGAAGGAGTGTCCTTTCCAGCTGGCTAGCGGGTGATTCAGTGCTGCTGACCTGTGGTCTGTAGCTGCAAGAGGTTTATGATGTCCGTATGGTCTCTTGCCCTCAGAAGTTGAAGATTAACAGGTTTTATTGGTACTGTCACTATTGTTGTTTCTCCTAACCCTTTTATTGGCTGCTGAATTTATTTGGGTGAAAATTCACACATGAGTTCAAGGTAGCGAATCTTTCTGAACAGTGTGTGGTTGTTTGTGTGTTCAGGGGAGGCGTGGTGGAAGTAGGGAAGGTCAGGCTCACCTTAATGACTAGATAGCTCTTTGAGAAAAAAATTAATCTAATGGTGCCTTCCAGATAGAGGTCAGACTAACGCTGTCCTTATTAAGTGCGTTACAAAGTGTTTTGTTTTCTGTTTTCTGGGCAGATTTGTCTAGAACTGGCTTCTTTGTTTCTTGCTAAGATGCATTTCATGGGTATTCCAATCCTGCTTATATTACTGTTACTTCAGAGGAAATTTGTTTCCCAAAGGCAGAAACTCTAAGTGAATATTAGAAAGCTTCACACTTTTGCAATTACCTACCTGGGGAGGGGGGACCACAACTTCCATGTCCCTGATCCTCAAGTGTCCCTTTCCATATATTCCTGAAGGACAAAGAGACACAAAATGAAATCAGAGATACCAAGCCTTAATCTTGTTTTGAGTTACTTTGTAAGACCCAAAGAAAGAGCCAATGTTTTCACTGAATGCAGCGTCTGAAGGGTGTGTTAATAACATAGAAAAGGAGAGATCATTGGATCAGTTCCTTTTTAGCAAGGTGCTGGCCACATGGGTGCTCTCTTTGTTCTTAAATGAAATAGGCGAGGTATTTACGGGAAAAGACTGGTGCTCCAAATCTCTGTCTGCCAGATTATTCTACTCTGCTCTGTGACTTCTGGCTGGGTCTTCTCAAAACTATATGGTCCTCAAAAAGTCTAGGCTCTAAATATGTAGATTATGACTGACTCACAAAACATTGTTTTTTTCATAAGGGGGTGGGGAGTAATAAGGAAATAAACAGGGCAACCATGAGCTTAGATTCATAATGATGTCTAAGACCTGAAAAACATTTGGATGCCCTGAGGATATTATGGAGGTACATGATTGGTTAGACCAGCTAAAGGTGACTGATGGTTCATGAAGAAGAATAAAGTGCTAATAATGCCAAGAATACAAGGGGTTGACAGAATCCCCCATAGCCAGTGGCTCCCTGTTTCATTTTAGCCTGATATTATTGTTTCCTACATCACTTTGAGGCTATTTTATTAAGCCCATGGATCCCTCAGACAGGTATATAGCAACCTGGTGAAATAAAATGTGAAAAAGTATTTGCTACACAATAGAGAGAGAGAGAGAGAGAGCGAAGGAAAAGATTGTCTGGAAAGAAACCCCAGGTCTGTATATTCATGCACCTACTCTTTCACACCCACCTCATTTCTCACAAGTGGGGGATTATGGGAAACAGAAGCCTAAAGGGAGACTCAGAAGAAAGGACTGAACCTTGCCCAGTGTGCTAAAAAGACCCATGAAGATGCGGGTCGAGATAGGATGGAGATGCCTCTGTGCCTCTGGGAGATGGAACATAAAGTTTTCATTCCTGAAACTAGAATTGCATAGCCTCAGGGTGAATCTTTGGCCTGTGATGCATGACTCCTTACCTTCCTTCTGAACTTCTCATTCCCAGCATGAGGGCAAGAGTCCGACTTCATGTACCATTTTCAGAGTTGAATGTGGATAACATAAAGTATAGAATATTCAGCCTGGCACATAGCAAGCACATAGTAAGCAATGGGTATTATTTTGTTCTGGATGATCCTTGTTACTAGAAGGTTTCTTGGTGCTATGCCAGGATCAGCTGTGTCTATGGGGCTGCATCATTGACATCACTCAGCAGAAAATGGAACTAGGAGATAAACCATAGTGTGCCCCCCAGAACTTTGGATTCCAGTCTTAGCTGTAACATTTCCAGACCAATCTCGCTAAAAAATCCCCAAATTGTTCTATATTTCAGTTTTCATGTCTGTGAAATAAAGAAAATTATACGAAAACCTTAAGTAAATGGAAGACTTGGTTGAAAAATCAACACACTGAATTACTATCTTATATGTGAACTATGTCTTATTTATAACAGAGTTTTCCAGTCCTTTTCTTTATACTTCTGACACCTGTCTTTTTAGTCTCAGAAGTCACCCTCAGTGACACTCATGCTCACCATCATGAAGATAAGAGCTGACTATTGTTTCTGATTTGCCTGTTTTGATGACCCGTAATGAATTTATTATCACTTAATACTTTCTGCAGAAGAGGTGTGGATCACTCATGTTCTTGATCACCTCACCTTTCTCACTCTTTGTTTCTGTGGCATTGAAATAGCTTGGGGACACAATTTCAGAGGCTACAAAGCAGGCTTGTCACTTAGAAGTAAGTTTCAGCTCACATCGGAAACCAGGAACAAGGCAGATTGTACAGCTACTGCAGTGGGGGCGGCCTCAGGTCGCTATGGCTGATTGATACATTCTCCTCAAGTAAACAGATCTGTGTGAGTCCCTGGGAAGGAGAACAGAAGCAGAGGAATACTTTTAACCTAGGGGAAGAACTGCAATTGCAGGTTGAGAGTTTGTCTAATGCTTAGATAATATCTTGCCAGTCAAGTTGTACTCGATCTTGAAGCCCCTTAGATCAGTTCCTTGGAGGCAGGTCTTAAGCGACTCATCTGTCACAACCTGCATCTGGCATCTTGAAGTGATTATAAAGCACAGATTCTACATTTAAAACACATAGCCAGCACCCAAGGACCCAGAATAACCATACCTACAAAAATAGATGTTGGAGACTAGCATCCAGTCCTCTGCTGATAATGCCCATTACTGTACTGGTTCCCATCAAGCAGAATATTGGGAA
Organism: Ellobius talpinus; assembly: GCA_001685095.1. Taxonomy (NCBI): domain Eukaryota; kingdom Metazoa; phylum Chordata; class Mammalia; order Rodentia; family Cricetidae; genus Ellobius; species Ellobius talpinus. The sequence goes on along the minus strand of LOJH01028806.1, from coordinate 6,632 downwards.
TTCTTTTGAAATTGCTCCAGAGGCAATTATACAAAAATGGGCATCTTATATTTGTTTGCCAAATTGCATTGTTCAATTTTATCAACCACGTAACTTATTTTTTTCAGAAAAAAACAGATAAAATGTATTATGTCTGTTAAATCCCCGAACCATGTGTTCTGCAGCTGCTCTTAAGGTGGGGGCAGGTATCGTGGGGATAATCCTCAGGTTTTGGTTGTTATTCCAGTAAGCTTCTCAGTGGAAATTCACACTCAGAATTGTTTAATTCCAAAGTCAATAAACTTTCCATTAAGGCAAAGTGATTGTTTCCAAAATTTCATTCCATCTTTAAATGACCAAAAATGCCAGAAAATGTGCTGTGGGGAAATTTAAAAGTGTTTTATGAAAGTAGAATCTGGTTTTGTATTTAAAAATTAAGTCAAGTCTTTGGAATAAATTTATATACTGACAATATGTATAAATATGCATAAAGAGGGTCTGGTCATTTTTCGCCTCATGTTTCATGTTTATTTGGAAAAAGGAGTTTTGCTTTAGCCCTAAACGATGTACTTTTCCCTTATGCAGTCCTTTCTCTTAAGCTCCACCCTGTGTCTGCAAAGCATTTATGGGTAGGTCCCTTTTTAAGGTTTTGTCTAGTTGCTTGCATACTTTTCGATTGGTCAAGAGTTAGCAAAGTGAGCCTTCACTAGATCTGGACACCAGTAGGCCATGTGTGTGGTGTATTCCAATCTGATCTAGGGAAGACTTTGACTCATTGAACTTCCTTCTTGTCACCGTAAGATGTTTGGGTAGCCTTCCTCTTCTAGAACAACATTGACCAACTTGTTCATCATTCATAATAGGTCAGACTTGAGGAAGCACTTCAAGATGATAGAAACTGTGCCCCAAAGTAGGACTTCAAGATCCTCACAGGTGATATAATCGGAGAAGGGTGTGAAGGGACATGTGGAATGCTTATCAAACAGAATGTGCTCTACAGAGTCTGATACATGGCATGTCTTCTTTTCATCCCCTACTTTGTGACTCACACGCATATGTGGGGGTAAATGAAGTATCAGTTCAGATCACATAGTCTAAAGGAACATGTGTGTTTAGTACTGTGGATACTCTGAGCTTTTTTACACCAGAATCATTTAGATAGATTTTTAAGTTCCATAAGCAGTCTCTTGAGTGGTGAGTTTCTTCTCTGCACCATTAAACTCCAGGGCTTTATAAGTCATCTCCCAGAACTTCCTTAAGGGTTTAATGGTTTTAAAAATGATAATTCTTTAATAAAGCTCCTGACATTGGGATAAAAAGCATACATGCCACACTGGGAAGACAATGTGTCTAGGGAATGCATCTGAGCCTTGTGAAAATTCCAGGTTGATGGCTTGCTAGATGTTTAATCCCATGAAAGTCATTATACTTGGGATGGTTAGTTTTAATTGCCAACTTGACAAAACCTAAAATCACTTGAGGAAAGTCTCAGTGAGGGTCTATCTAGCTCAGGTTGGCCTGTGGGTATGTCAGTAAAGGACTGCCTTGAATGCCTTAATTGGTGTGGGAAGACCCAGCCCAAAAATGTGCAGTACAAATCCCTGGGTAGGGGCGTGAACTGTATAGCAGTAGAGAAAGCTATATGAGTTCATCCTATGAACTGTCCAGAGCAGAGAAATAAATGCATGAACTGAAGATAGGGTGTTAATTAGCTGTTTCAAATTCTTGTTATGACTTCCCTTCAATGAATATGGAACTGTGAACTAAATAAACACGTTCACCTCTGAGTTGTTTTCATTTGTGTGTTTTTAATAGAAGCAG
>LOJH01028805.1:0-15598 GCA_001685095.1 Ellobius talpinus | reverse complement strand
TCTCTCTCTCTCTCTCTCTCTCTCTCTCTCTCTCTCTCTCTCTCAAAGAAATTTTAGTCACTGGTTTATTCCTGTTGGCCAGGGATGCCAGGACATGTCAGAATCCCTAGAACTGGGATTACAAAGAGTGAGCTACCTTATATACTGACAATGCAGTCTGGGGGTTCTGGAATAAACATTGGTGCCCTTAACTTCTGAAGAATTTTCTACTCCAAGTTTTCTATGTTGGCAATGTTTCCTGTCCAAGATATTGTAGGTCAGTTTCAGCTCACACTTCTGTTGAGGGGGTCCCTGCAGGTATTGTCAGTCAGGGAAGTGTTGGGGCCCAGCCTCAACAAAAACGCCTCTTACCAGGGTAGGACTGTAGGGATTTAGAAACCTTAGTAAAGAATAAGAAGTGTGTGAAAATAATAAAACAGAAACCATAGAATAGTACCAGGAGGGAGTTCCAGTGAATACTGAAATCACCCATGTGTTAATTTCCAATTGCTTAAAATACCCTGACCTTAAGAAGTAGAAGTTTTATTCATGTATTTGTACATTCTTAAGCACACATACTGAACAGGGAAGAAATTGAAAGAGAAGAATTTGGGAAGGAATGGAGAGAGAATAAGAAAGTGATGTAATAAATTTAAATTAAAATGTATAAAAATAAATTTTAAAATAAGAATACAGTGGCTAGAAAGATGCCTTAGCATTTGAAAGCACTAGAGGTTATTACACACGGGAAAAAAACCTCCATTCCCGGAAAACATGCGGTAGCTAAACAGCTGCTATAGCTCCAGGCACAAAGGATCTGATGCCCACTTCTGGCCTCTACAGGTAAAGTCCACAGACAAGTCCAAGCGAACACCCTTCTGCATAAACTGAAAATAATGGTTAAAATTGCGGCATCCTCTGTAGTTACGTCACGGTCCTGAGACAGACAACAATCAAAGTGTGGTAAAGGGAAACTTTCTGGGCTTTCATGGAAGCAGATGTGGCCTTTCTCTGAGGCAGCCTGGTCAGAAGGAAAGCCAGCCTTATTCTGAGGTTAGAGTGGTCCAGCATTACCATTCATCTAAGAACAGCATCTGCAGTGCTGACAGGTGAGTTTTCCTTGATGTCTTTGGAACTTCTCTGCCCTTTGTATCTGTGAGAACTGATTACCTATCTGTTAGATTCTACATTATGATTAAGTGGTAGCATTGGCTTCTAATCTTATCTACTTTCACAATTCACTGACTTGATTTTCAGATAAGACCTTATAGTAAAGATGAATATGTCAGAGGCCCTCCCATATTTAATTTGCATATATTTCTCCATGACTTTGCACTCTCATGAGAACTGGACTCTAGTAGCCCAAAACTCGAAGGAGATCCATAAAGTCAGCTTACTAAAGTTTTTATCTGAAGGGGTAGGGGAAGACACACTCTCTTGCTGCTTTCCTTCTGTATTCTCTCACTTTATGTTTTCTCTACAGTTTATATACCTCAAAAAAACTCTTTCAGGCAATATAAAAATTGCAATGTGGTTGTATTCTATTTACCAGGTGAATGATTATAATGCATACAAGTAAAAACCATGCTTTTCATTTCACTACATGATTAAAACATTTTTCTTATTTCAGGTATAAAACAAGTTGTCCCAGGGCTCATAAATATTCATGTCAAAGCAGCTTGTTGTATATTAACAGAGTGTGAGCAAGCAAGGTATATTCCTCTGTCAAGCATTATTTCTTTTGCTGATCATCTGTGTTTTGTGGTTACAAAGACCAAACATTTTATCATTTATCTATAAATGTAATCTTATAAGAAATCTTAGAAGAATCACAAATCTAAATTTTTATATATGAAAAAGAATCAGCTCTACTTTAAATCCTCATAGTGCACATGCTGAGTCAGTAAGCCTTTTTTTTAAGGAGCCATGGCACCTCTGCTTGCTCTCAGCAAATAGAGCCTATTTGAAAATATGTGGCTACCAAGAAGCTGTGCTTAATGTTATTCTTTTGTGTCTAGAATTACTTCTTAGCTCTCAGGTTTTATGTGGGTGTAGTTGCCCACATTGGTGCAAATTTGTAGGCAGAGGTTACTTGTTTGCTTCCCAGCTGCCCAGATGAAAACTATATTAATTGTAACACTGTTTGGCCAATTAGCTTACGCATACTTTTAGCTAGCATTTACATCTTAAATTAACCCATCTCTATTAATCTGTGTATCACTACAAGGTTGTGGCCTACCAGCAAGGTTCTGGGGAGCTCTGGCAGGTGTCTTTCTCCTTCGGCAGCTACATGGTGTCTCTCTAACTCTGCCTCTTTTCTCTATATCTCTTCCAGCCTGGCTATTTTAGAATTCTTTGGAATTCTGGTATATTCTGAAGACCAGCTGAGACATCTAGGCAAATGGACTGAAATACTACTGTATTCCCCAATGTTCCACTGAATGACAGCCGTTGTTGGACTAGCTGGACCACAGTCCATGAAACATTCAACTAAATACACTTTCTAATTGCATAGAGTGATCTATCAGTTCTTTTCATCAAGAGAACCTTTACTAATATAGCTGTGGGTCTTTTTTTTTTACCTCCCCACTGAGTGAGATGTCCTGTCAGCAATAGTGCTCCATAGTTTGTCATCTGTTTCCTGCTTTTCTCCCAGGGTTGTCTGAAGTCTCAAACCTACCAGGTGAAAAGCAGTTGTAATTTATCTGACCTCAGTGTGACACCACAGAACAAAAATCTGATTTTGTTTCCTAAAATCTCTCTTTAATTGTTAGTATTCTGGACACCATTCCACCTGTGGGACAGATTGTTCACAACACTGAAAGCTGAGTAATTGGCTGTGCGAGCCATCCACCTCAGATCCAGGAGGAGGAAAGGGGTTTACTGAAGACAGAATAAGAGCTACTGAAATTCAGATCTCTGCATCACTGTTAAAGGGCTGGACTTGGAAGGGAAGTGTGAGCCAGAAAACAAAGTAAGCTGTTTCCCTCCAGCACACTCTAACAATAAGAATGGGTGCTCATGTCATTCAAACATCCCTGGCCAATCAGGGCTTCCAAGCAGTCAGAGGAGGAGGATTTTTCTTGGCGCTATACTACAAGTTCATCTTTGTAACTGACTGATCAGGCTTGAGTGATTCCGGGTGATGTGCTCTACCTGCTGCTGGTAGATGCCGTGAGGGGAGCTCAGACGAGCTCTGAATTTGAGACATGGTGAGCTTGGGGCAGTTGATCCCAGTGAGGAGGAACAGATAGATGAGCAACTGAAGCTGGTGTGGTGGGTGGGTCCATCCCAGGACTGGGTGGGAATTGGCAGCCAGATGACTTTGAGGTCCCTTGTGCTCCTAGCCACTTCCTGGGTCTGGTGATGGCCTCTAAAATTCTTGGCCCAGAGAGTTCCATCTAAAAAAAATAATTTGGAGCAGTGATTGTGTATAGAAATTCTTTGGCAGCATGCCAAACTCAGAGAGGCACAGTTTCTCTAATGTCTTCTAGAAGTTCTGTGCTTAGCATTTAATACTTAGGTGTAAGATCTATTTGGAGTTAATTTGTGCAGGTTGCAAACAGCATCCCCTGTGTTGGGTAGCGCTCCACTATTAAATGTGATGTAGAAAAGTATAATTGGTGAGGATTTACCAAAACTTAAGAGTTTTTACCAAAAACTTAAGTCACACAAACTAGAGTTTAACAAAGGGAGGACTGTCTTTTAAATACCCCAAAGATAATTAGTATTGTCATATTGTAGGCTGGACTATTAGATTTTGGGATGTTAGGATACATCCGTTTGTCCACAAGAATTGTCCAGACATTTGACTGCAAACCATGATGAAAGAGACCACTATGATTTAAGACCAGCCACTAAGCCCGTCCCAACTTGACTTTTGCACTTTGCTCTTCTCCATCCCCTACTTTTTCACCTTTGGGAGCTGTCCGCTAGGACCCTGTCACTGAAAAATGACCTTTTGTGTTAAGACAATGGTGTACTTAAATACTTCTGGGAATATCTTTGCTGTGTAACTCTCCCATCTGCCTAAGAGACTAGGGCTGCAGCCTCCAATTGCGATTCAAATCATTAAAAATATAACCTGGGGCCTGAACCTAAAAGATGCTTAAGGATGACAACATATGTGGAATGCAAAATCTGTTCTCGGCTGCCTCATCATTTAGCACTGACCACAGCTGGATACATGCTATTATAAAAGAGATTTTTCTTAACTAGTTGCTTAATTATGTGTGGAATGATTTCTCCCTGGAAATACATTTTAATTCTAGAACAGCTGCATCTTCAGCCTATTAGAAAACTGTTTCTGAGAAAAGCTCTCTTATGTTGTTGACTCAGTGGCCTAAATCCCAGTGTGCTGCTCTCCTGGGCAATGACCTTGCTTTCCTCTTGATTAATCTTTCTAAATTCATAAGTTAAAGGGCAGAGTTAAAACTTACTTATTTGAGTCATATAGTGAACTCTCCATTGCATTAAAAGAAAAAGAATTTGCATGTGCTATATGGCTTCTGCCTTCAGACCATAATAGGGGGAAGTTTACCATGTATACTGCAGGGTGAAACAGGGTAGTCCATAGCTAATGCATAGACTAACGTTCAAGGCATTCAGAATCAGGGGTCATCATTCTGAAGAAGGACATGGCTGAGGCTTGGTGAATGATTTTTAATTTCTCAGCATCTATTAATTTATATTTGTGAATGAAAACAAATCATATTGGTGGCAGTTCAATGTGGGGATGTTAGATTGAGCCAATGAATATTGAATTTCAAGGTAGGGGACTGTCCTATGTAGATAAGCGCAATTCTTGTTGACATAGTGACATCATCTCTGAAATTTGAGACACAGACCGTTGGCTTTAATTGTGTACTGCAGGTTACAGATCTCAGCATCTAACAATACACTTAGGGACAAGGACACGATCAGATAGTACTTATTACTGCCCTTCCCCCAGGGAATGGCCTACTCTTTTCCAAAGTCAGTATAGCTATGTGATTTTTCAGTTATGTTTGTATTTTAAGAAGCAAATTATTGTAGGGCATTGGTGGTGTGTGCATTTAATCCCAGCATTTGGAAGGCAATGACAGGTATATATCTCAGTGAGTTCGAGGCCAGTGTGGTCTACAGAGTGAATGAGTTCCAGGACAGTTAAGCCTGCTGTACTGAGAAAGCCTGTCTTGAAAAATCAAAAAAAGCAAAAAATGTTAATTAATTGTTTTCCAATTTAAATTTCAAATGTTTTAATGCATCACTGCTTGAATTTCTTATTTGTTTCCATTTTCCAATATTTCCCTATCATTAAGAATTTCACCCTTTTTTCTGGTGCTTTATTTGTTTCTGTTTAGAGAATGTCTCCTGTTGCTCAGGCTTGCTTCATGCTATGCAACTGAGAATTGTTTTTTTTAACACTTATAACTGCCGCTGCTGCCCAATGATGGAAAAAAAATCCTTCAACTCCTTCCAGATTGAGTTTTGTCTGGTCAGTGAGAAAGAAAAGAGACTAGTGAATAAAAGCCAATTTCTCTGGCTTTTATTGGGAATTTATAAATGAAGAGGGGCCTATGCAGGAGCTGAATTCAATGATCAACACTGAAACTGGTGTAATCATAGCACAGAAAAGGAGAAGCAAGAAGGAAGGTTAGACAACAGAGTCCAGTCTCGGCTTGGGTTCAGGCCCTAATATAGGGAAAGGGAATTGGTGCAAGGAAAAAATTTGACCATCTAATGGATTGCACCCAAGTGGCCCTTAAATGCTCAACCATCTTTAGTTATACTTTAAGAGAGTTTTTCTACAACGCTTACATGAACAGCTTTATTATTGACTCCAAGTTTTGAGTTTTAAGAAACATATCATATTTTAAGAAATTCAGTGTAATCATTTTAAAAGCCCCCATTGTTCCCCTTTATGCTTCCCCAAATACACTTCTCCACTCCCTACATAGCCATATTCTAGGCATAGAGTTCAGCAATTTTGCAGGCTTAATTAAATATCAAGCCAGACACATCCTGCTCTCGCAGCACTTATGACAGCTGTTACCTACTTGTGGTCACAACGTTAAAAGTGAAAGACATGGGTCAAAAATATCCCATCCCAAACAATTCTTTTATGTCTGCAAAATATGCTTTCATACAGTTTCCTTTTCCATAAAAGGGGCCCATGTCTCAATCTCCCTAAAACTGTAGACTTTGATAAGGCACTCCTTTCCCTTCCCACTATACCATACTTCTTCCACCAATAAAAACTCTTGTGTATGGTAAGGATGGATCTACCCAGCCTATATTTTAAACTGCGCCTTTTCCTCTTGGAGCATACCAGATCCTACCTTTGATTCTATATGCTTGGTGTCCAGGTAACTTACAACATTTGGCACTATGTGTATTTCTGTGGATTTTCTCTATTTTGTGTATGCATGCCTTACTCTCCTTTTCAGAACTTTGGGAAACAGTTAATTTTCCAAGTATTGTGTTTTCATTTGTAGCTGTCTTTATTGAGTTAGACAAGTTCCCAGTATTAGGAGATAGTAATTCCAGATAAGAGAATTGAGAAGCATTAGCCCCCTGCTGAAATTTAGGGGTAAATATTTGAAGAAGGACAAAATTTCCTGGGAAAGTTACAGCAGTTTTATGTGTGGCTGTCAAAACAAACAAACAAACAAACAAAAACTTTAAAAAATGCCCATAGAATCAACAATAAAATGAGAGAAAATCAACAAGTTGCATTGATCTTGCAAATTCCTACAGTGCCCAATGGTCTACTGGTCCTTGCCAAGTGAGAGTCCATTTCCATGGATGTCTTGTTCCGAGGAAACCCGTTGGACAGGTAGTAAGTAATATGCAGATCTAAGACTGGGCTGCAAGGCTCCCAACAGGTACAGCTTTCCTGCTTTGATAATAGTTATCATTAGCAATGAGTAGTAAGGTAATCACGTAAAAGCCCATACTGGAAAATTTTGGGGTTCACAGACCACAGCAATCAAGAATACAAATAAGTAACTCAACTTATTTCTAGAAATTGTGTCTAGTTCAACCGACACAAAAAGATTTGGCCAACTGGGGTGGCTGTGCCTACACAGGACCTTCATTGGTCCTGTCTGAAAATGCACAACCTGAGAGAAAAGGTATGAGAAATACTTTGTGTGGTGTAATACATGTGTCTCGTCCCTGGAGAATGTTGCCCATAGGCTTTTTTCAACTATTTAAAATAATATTTGAGATTATAATTAAATAATTTCAACATTCTCCTTCCTCCCTACAGTTAAGTCTCAAACTCCGGGACAACTGGCTAAAGTACCTATTTAAAAGTTCAAAGCATATGTGGCTTCCAGGTTCTCCTAGCATCCCTCAATCCCTACCTGCTACAGGGCATGACTGGCATATACCACCATCTACCCCAGTGGCTGGGGTGCCCTTCTCCAATATAACCTTCCTTATGTAATCAAACCATTTTGGTTACCTGGTCTTTTCCAGCCATTATTTACACTACTGGCATTTGGTCTGGCCATCCTGTCTTTGCCCCTCCCTCTTCTTACATGGTTCATGGTCATATCCAGTGTGGACACTTTCAGTTTTTTGTGCCTCTCACTATGCTTGCTGTTTTATCTCAATAAGCTTTTGACCCCAGGAAACCTACAAGAAGTCATGTGTTTCCTACTTGTGTCTTTATAAAAGTCACCTTCCATTTACCAGTCATTGAGGTCAAATTCATTACCATTTTGGCTTTAATTGATTTTCCTGTTTGGATTTGACTAAAGTTTGGCAGGGCCTCCCAGCTGTGAGGTAGAAGTGGTTCCACTTGACATTAGACGCTATGGAATGTGTACACAAAGGATGGGGGTGAGAAGAGTCTACTAAAATACACATTCCACAGGCTAGGGCTCTTCCTGCCCCCAGAGTAGAAGGGCAGAACTTGGAAAAACCTATGCTGTCTGCATCATGGGTGATCCAAGGTAACGGGGAACTCTGGGAAGGTTTATCAATCAGGAACACCGGTGGGAGGTAACTTGCAGGTTATTTCCAGGATTTTACTCTGGTTCTGCTGTAGGGAGGGTAAAGAAGACCACAAGTTGTGTCATTGTGAGTGTGGGGGCCACTGTCCCCAGACAGGAAAGAACAGATTAGCAGAGGTATCAGAGTCCAAGCTGCTGTGACTGGGACGGACCATGAGCCAGACTGTGATTCTGTTGGTTAATGCGAAGACCTGGGCATATAGCCCATCATATCTGAGCCTCACTCAGCGTGGGAGAGGAGGTCTGCAGCTCAGGTCGTAGGAAGCCCTGGCGATCATAATATAAGTGTCCAGTGGTCACACACAGGAGTTGCTTTTGGTGTGCCGTGGGAAGATAGATTGGAGAACAGAAAGTTTGGTCTCTCAAAGTTCTTAGCATTGCATTCTATATTCAGGTTTGTTTGGTAAATTTTACTAGTAGTTTAGAAACTGGTAGAAAGGAGATGTTGGGGATCATCCTTCATCAATACTTGATGAGAAATATTTTAACTTTCCACATCACCTGTCACTGAGTGGCACACTCAGTTAAATTCAATAAAAGGAGTTTCTGATCTTCAGAAGTTTCTCAGGTGTGCATGTTATTAGGCAGGTGGATAGGGCAGCTGCCACATTTTGTGCCATAATCCATGCGGCAGGAAGCAGACATCAAATTTTTCTTCAACAATGTTTAGTGTGCAGGCATCAGTAATGATGGGTTTGCTGAAACCACGAGGAGGCATGGGGGGGCTGCATAGCCATAACCCAACTTTCTGATCAGCTCTATTTGCATAGAGAAATCTAGAATATTGGGCCTTTTTACTTAGAAGAGAGATCAGTAGCTAAATGGACTGAAATATTACAGTTTAGCTGTCATTTTGAGAGATTTTGTGTGAGTTGAGAAGTATATGGTTATTTAATTTCTGTGTGCATACCAACATGCTTAACATTGTTCAAAATCATGAGTTTCCTTTCACATTTTGGTGAAAGTTTGACTATATTTTTGTGCTTTTGTTCTTGGCTTTGTCTCTCCATCCCCTTATTCTTTCACAAATATTTTATACATTCTTATTTCTTATAGTTTTATAATAATTACACAGGTCACATTGTGTCAATGTGTGTACTATTTCTTCATAACCCTACTTAAAATTCTGAGCTTTTCTACATGGCATGTAGCTTTGTAATCAAGTGTTCAGTTATATATTGTTGAGAGTTTTCTTTGTATTGTACTGAATACTGCAAAAAGAATATACACAGCATCTTTTTTATATAAAAGAACATGTTAATGGTGTTGGCTTCCAGTACTTTTAATGGGTTAAAGATATTATTCTACACAATCATTTGTTTAGCAAACTATGGTAAGTAGGTGAAACTAACCCTGATGGTCAATAATGTACAAAGCCATAGAAGTGGGACTGCAGTGTGTTTTAGTGACACAGAATCCAGACGTTTTCTTTCTCCTCGTGTTTTTATGGGTGTCTACAGTATATAGTTCTCGTTAAGTGAAAGTGCTGCAATGTTTCCCAGCATCCTTCTCAGTACATTTCCTATGCACTTGATATCAGTATTAAGCAGTATTAGAAATCTCATACTCATGACAGTTACATTCATGGTGGCTTAAATACGAAAACAATAGCCACCGTTGAGGACAAACTGGGTGCCTTAGGAGAGCACCGTGCTAAAGAATGAAGAGAATGACACTTGTAAAAGACTCTCAAAGTCAGTGCTGTGTTGCTCATAAACTAGCCTGGAATTACACTTTAGGCAGTGTCAACGCACTTCTGTCTCCATCTGATTTTAATCTTTAATGTAATCTCATTTGTCAGATGGATGTGAACGTTTCTGCCGTCTTGTCTACAGTTCGGGTAGCAATAGAAACTGAAGGCCAGAAAGAATATGTAATCCAGCAGAAGCAATCACCTTGAAAGGGTTTTTCTAATGTTTCTTTACTTGGGATGTGAAAAAGAAAAATTAAATATCAAGCTTTTTGTAGCAAGAGTTGTTATAGAGATGATGTGCTATTATACTATACTGTAAAAATGCAGGAAATTGCTTTATATGGATGGTAAGAGAGCTTCTGCCAGTGAGCTGCACTGCAGAAAATAGTAAAACTGAGTTTAAGAAAAGACTGACTTGCTTTGTTTGAATTAACATAACGACAACTCATTACAGTTCTACAAAAATCTATCAACTTTAGACAATTTGCTCATCTCTTTCTTCTTTTGGAATGGAATGACCAGGAACCTTTATAATTCCACAATGCTAACTAGTGGAAAATAACATAAGAAAATGACCTGGGTTTGTTTCTTTCATGATACATCTTTCACATATCTTGCAGAAGGCAAGACTTCTGATTTCACAAATCTAGTTAGGGACCAAGAATGAGCTTGTCATAAGCTCCTATGTGAAGCTCACCCTCTGCAGACTCAGAATGAAAACTGTTTCTGTCTTTTCCTGTCTTCACTATTTTGCTTTTCATTGTTAATTATTGCTTCCCTTCTTTGCATTTTCATGAAAAGTATTACTTTTTTTAAATTGAAAATTGATTCTTCTATCTTCTTAGCTAGTGTTTTCCCTTTATTCACTTCTTGTAGGCGATAATCACACCCCCTCTTCCTCAGATTCACTCCCCCTTTCTCTCTTTCCTCTTCAAAAAGAGTAGGCCTCCAAGAGACAACAGCCAAACAAGATACAAAAGTACAAGGTGAAATCTGTCATATATAGGCTGGACAAGGCAAACTAACAGGGGTAAAGGAGTATCAAGAGCAAGCAAAAGAGTCAGATCTATACCAGTTCTCACAAAACATCAAGCTAACAGATATTACATAAGCAAATGACCTGGTGCATACCCATCTAAGCTCCATGCTTGGTATTTAAGTCTCTGTGACGTCCCTGGCCATACATGTAGTGTAAGGCATGGGTTCGCTCTCATGCCATGGGCCTCAAGTTAAAACAAACATTGATTGTATACACCCCCAATTCTGTGCTACCATGGCCACCACACATCTTGGGGCATGACAGACTGCAGGTGGAGGGTTTTCTAGCTCGGCTGATAGCCAGATTTCTCTTTCTGTAGCCTGTGAAGTATCTTTGTGTGCCAAGGAGACTAAATTAGGGGAGAAGTCTCCACGCCTGCATGCTTTTGACTGTCTACATTCATTGAGCTATGCAGATCTTGTCCTTGGAAATGATGCCCCACTATCAGTTTTTAGAGAACTGCCTTCTTCTGTCTTAGCATCAGACTTAGTCATTTAGGGATCTCCACAGAACCTCCTTACTAAACAATGCAACTGAATGTAACCAAGTCTTATCCCTGGAAGTCCTGTCTGTTTACAAAGATGGGAAGTTCAGATTCCTTATCTTCCATTACTAGGAGTCATCCCTAGGGTCATCCTCATAGAATTCAGAAAGTTGTTTTTTACACTAGTCTCCAAAGGCCCCGAATTTCAGCTGTTTCTCCCCACACTCTCACTCCACCATCCTTGCCTGATCCGTCTCTTCTGCTTCTGTCCCTACCCACCCCCAGCCAACCCACAGAATCTGTTCTATTTCCTTTTCCAAGAGAGAAGCATGCTTCTTCCCTATTGTTCCCTAACTTTCTGAGTCTGTGGATTGTAGCTTGATTATCTTTTACCTAATAACTAATAAACACTTAAAAATGAACACGTACCATATTTGTCCTTTGGGATCTGTGTTACCTCACTCGAGATAATTTTTCTAGTTGTCCATTTGCCTGTAAATGTCATGATGTCATATTTTCTTATAATAGCTGTGTAATGCTACATTGTGTAACTACACCACATTTTCTTTATACATTTTTCAGTTAAGAGACATCTATTTTGTTTCTAATTTCTGGCTATTATGAATAATTCCACATGAACATAGTTAAACAAGAGTCCCTATTGTAGAATGGAATGTTCTTTGTATATAACCACAGAATGTATAGCTGGATCTTGACATAGACTGATTCCCAATTTTCTGCAAACCAACAATATTCATTTTCATACTGGAAATATGGGTTTGTACCTCCACCTGCAGTGGAGGAGTGATCCCCTTGCTGCACATTCTCACCAGCATGAACTATCACCAGTGTTATTGATCTTAGCCATTCTGATATTTGTAAGACAGAATCACAAAAGAATCCTTTAGGACCCCAGACATAATTTAGAACAAGAAGATGTGGGAGAGTTTACTAAAACCATTTCTAATACTAATACGCAGAACTTTCAAAACAAAACAAGAATTTACTGATGAAATTTTGAATCTTAAATAATTATATATCAAGTGCTTCATGATACATTGCCTTGTGTTGTAAACCACAGTGTCTAAGAATTACACTAAGGAACATACATGAGTCATATCCTGCCTCTAGCTTTGTATGTGCAGGCATGCAAAGAGAAGACTAGGTTAACACAAGGAGATCATGGAGCAATTCCACAAAAAATATCAAAAAATGTTATAATATTGAGCATTTATTTTTTCTCTTTTCATGGTGGTGGAGAAGGCACATTATAAAATGAAAGCATGTAAAGGTAAGTGAGAAATTGCTACATCAAATGCCATGTATAGTGGCTTTCTTCTTTCTTAGATGCTCAGAAAAGTGTTAGAAAAATCTCCTTGTATAAAACAGATGTTTTGGAGGAACCCGAGTACCCGCCAGGATAATATGTGCAGGACAAAACTAGCAGCATACAAGGAACACCTTGTTGTGAACAGTCAGACCCCACAAGCACCACTGAAGGGATGTCTCTGTGGAACCCTCATGATTGTGAGGATGGAAACCTGCCTGCCCCAATTCTGATGAGCTGCATTTTGTATTCTCACGTTTGTGCTACTCCAAATAATTTCTGTGGAACCTGTGTTCTCATTCAATTATAGTTAACTGTTGAATAGTTGGATAAATTATGAATAATGGTAAGATGCTTTCAAAATAGTGCCCCAGAAAAATAAAATGCTGCTGAAATTTGAATAATGTAACAAAAAAACTATAAAAAAGTATTCCTTGTTTCAGCAAAGACCCAAACTCTTTGGTTTACTGACAGAAATTTTAGAAAGCTATCTGTAGCTTGTTCATTTATGGTAGTTTTAGTTCTTTTAGAGTAAAAAAGTAGAAGAGAATTTGAAATTCCCATGTGTTCTTGACTATGACAGAATATTTCTATAAAGAAAGTTGAAAATAGGAAGTCACCAAAAGGATATAGAAGTTTCCCTAAAAAATATATATCTGTAATCAGAAAATTCTTTCTAGAGAACACAGATTTTAAGATTAAAAAAATTCTATGATAGACAGGAATAAGACTAAAGTTAGGCTTGGTTAAAGAAAAATCTTTCCATTTGCAACTGATTATGACATACTCAGGAAAAATTTTCAAAGCAGAGAGTAATAGTAAGAGCAGACCATTCACTGCAAGACTTGGGGTGGAAGAATGTGATGGAAAGTCATCAGCTCAAAGCCAAGGATCCCAACAGAGTAACGGTCTTGCAAATAAGGTTAAATGGATTTAGGGGAGAATATGTGTTTACCAGAAAAAAAAGAAGAATTCAAGCTCTGCTTCATTCCTCCAAGATGTATCTCTGCACCCATTCTTGCCATTGTTCTGGCTCACAGTTTCCTTATCTAAACCTAGTGAGTGACAGTTATTCCCAGCTACTCTGGTCGTCAGGCACATTTGCAGTGTGTATTGAGTTTACTGGCAATAAAGCTCCATATATTGTGTATTTTTGTTTAGAATTTATTGCTCATTCAACAAAATTTTGTTTACCAGCTCCTATCCTTAACAACTTTCCATTTCTATAACAAAATTGCTGTAGGAATCCAGTAATAAAAATGAAAAATTTATATTATTAAGTTATTTGAAGTGAATTTTTTTGTGTTAGTGTTCTGCAAGCATGTACATTTGTATGTTACAACTTTACAAGCATAGTGTCTGAGAATTCCAAAAGATTGCACTTGATTTCATGAAACTCAAGTTACATATGACTGAGAGCCAACAAGAGGTGCTGAGAATCAAATCTGGATCCTCTGGATTAGTAAGCAATGTGATTCTTGATTGATTCTTGCAGTTGTTGTTTCTTTTTGTTTGTTTGTTTTATTTTTTTGTTTTGATAAATGGATTCTCTTTGTATTCCTGGTTTTCGTGGAACTAGCTCAGTAGACCAGACTGCTGGACCTCATAGAAACTTGCCTTCCTCTGCCTCTAAGGTTCTCTGATTAAAGGTGTGCACCACTACCACTGGTCTGCAAACAGTGCTCTTAACAAAAGAATCATATCTAGAAACAATTGTTTTGTATGAATCATGAAGGAAATGTTTATTTTCTGGTTTAAATTTAATTTGATGTTGTCTGCATGTAAACTTGCATACCACTTGCATTCTGGTTCCCTGGGAAGCTAGAAGATGACATTGATTTCCATGAAAATACATTTATGATGTGAGATTCCCCTCGGTAGGCTGTGAATATGTTTTATTACCATTGGCTAATAAAGAAGTTGATTTGGCATATGACAGGACAGAATATAGGAAAACAGGAAATCCAAGCAGAGATAGAGGAGGAAAGAAGGTGGAGTCAGAAAGAAGCCATGTAGCCATGCAAGAAGCAAGAGGTAACAAATTACAAGTCTTGTAGTAAAACACAAAATAATAGAAATTAGTTAATTTAAGATGTAAAAGCTAGCTAGGAATATGCCTGAGCCATTCGCCAAAGAGTCTTGCAGTTAATATAGTTTTTGTGTGATTATTTGGGTCTGGGTGGCCAGGAAAATAAAGCAGTCTCCATTTGCAGATGATTGAGATCCACTATTTGGGTGATGGAAACAAAATCTGGTTCCTTTGAAGAAGCTGCCAATTATCGTAATTACTGAGCCAGTACTCTACAACAATGCTTATTTTCATTTGTTTGTATTGCTGTTCCCAATTTATTATTGATATAATCTCTCTATTTAGAGCCTGTGGGAAATACTTCATGAGGTCTGGGAATCTTCCTGCAAGAACAAGCATTCATCTTACAGGGAAAAGCAGAGAGAAGGCCAGGGGACCAAAAAGTGAATGTTGAGATTGGTATGGAGGTGCATGCCTTTAATCCCAGAACTTGGGAGGCAGAAGCAGGTGGATCTTGATGAGTTTGAGGCCAACCTGGTCTACAAAGTAAGTTATAGGGCATCCATGATAGTTACACAGAGAAACTGTGTCTCAAAAACACACAATCACACACACACAGTCACACACACAATCACACGCACACACACACACACAAGAAGGGGATGTCATATTTCATATGATACCAGACAACTGATCCATTTACCTCCTAGTAGAGCTTACCTCCTAAAGCTTAATTCCCACTGGAACAACATGGAAGATTAAGGCATTAACATGTAAACATACTGAGGAAATCAAAATGGTAATGGTGGGTTTTAGAAAAGGTGCTGTACTATGTTCAATAGGAAAAACAGAAGCTTGGATATAGAAAGATAGCTATGAACAAGACATGTGGTGCTAAAGTCCCAATGAAATAATAATTTTTCAATATTTTTAAATGTTATACAACAACTCAGACTTACAGGATGCATTTATTGTTTGGGAATAAAAATGCGGCAGCAGCAAGGTCCCTTGGCCGGCAAGGGGCCCTGATCCTCTACCAGAAGA